>ML285291.1:0-78615 GCA_005239495.1 Nicotiana undulata
TGCATTTTATTTCGGCTTGTATCTACTAGGATTTCACTTCCGCTCAAGGCTAGTATCATGTTTGTCGTTATAAATTGGGAATCCTTGACTGTTTAACTAGATGGGAAAGGTATCACTTGGTGTAATTATTGTTGGCTTGCCTAACCCCGTCGTTGGGCGCCATCACGACTCGGATTGGGATTCTGGGTCGTGAAACAGTTGACCGATAATTTTGAAATTTCTTACTTTCTGTTTCCAAAAGGAATAATACATAGACCGAGTTATGATTTCTATGTAAAAGCATTTTTCCGTCTCTTATAATTGAGTTCTGGTCTAATCATGATATCAGCTTACATTAATTGTAAATTTCAGTTAGGTTTGCTCAAGGTTTATGTGATGGAGGTTGTAGTTGTTATTGCAGTTACATGGATGAATGTGCCAGTTCGCAAAAGAACCTAAATTCACTCTTGTTGTAATAACGCAAAAGTAACCTAGTGTGAATTTAGCGTGTTCCTTTTTTGTGGTAATAATTACTTTGTCCTGACGCAGCACTATTATACATTGAAACAGTATTCCTTACTGCAATTTCTGTGAAACTAATGAAGATTCCTTTTTTTGTTTGTTCATGTATAAGAGTAAATTGTCAAAGGGCAGATATGCGATAAAAATTTCGAAAAAAAAAAAAGTTAATCCGTAGTAACAGTAGATAGAAATGGTGATGGTCCTAATTCTAAAGAGCATCCAAGAAAGGAAAAACTAAATGCAGAAAACACAGTAGCACAATCTCCTTTCAGAGGCATTAAAGATATATAGTCTGCACCCCAACGTGTCCTACTATCCGATGAGCCAATTACCCGCAAGGGCAAGGATGATGCTATATTTTCGTGAATGCTTTGGCATTTGCAAAAAAAGCTTTTGAATTGGATAAACTTGGGGACAGAGATTTAAATTTAGTAAGATGCCGAGAGTCTTGCCTTACCAACAGGACATATAGTATAGGTTTACGACTTTCGGAGGTTCGAAATGTATGGGTGATAAATTGTATACATGGATCGCAAAATAAAGAGCAATACTATTCAGAGGCGAAGCCAGGATTTGAAGTTATGGTTTCAGGGTTCTAATTTTTTTCAGTTACTGGGTTCTAAATTAATAATTTGTACAAATTTAAATAAATTTTTTAAAGACAAATACATAGATTAGACCAAAGCGACTGGGCTCCCCGCCTATGCTACTCTGAGAGTCTAATTGGTAATTGCGCGATAATGGAGTGCTAGAAACAGTTTTGAAGTACAAGCAGAAAACAAGAGGAAAGATTCAAGTCCATTATTGCAACCTGACAAATGAGTTTGAGACGAAGAAGAAGAAGAAATGTAAAAAGAACTTAGAGTAGAATGAAAGTTTTATTTATGGCAGAATACATAACCGGGCCCTTAAACTTGGTCCTTTTTGTCACTTGGATACCTAAACATAGGGTTGTTCCTATCAGGCACTCCAACTAAACCCTATATGTGCCAATTAAACACTGTCAAGGGAAAGACCGCGTGAACATGAGAAAAACTTGTTGATTTATTATTATTACTAGTTCTTGGATACGTCCGTTGCACGTGTATCTCATGCTAATTAGTATAAATATTTTAAGGCAATGTGGATATTCTTAGAATTAGCGTGCAATACGTTAAACAAATTTAAAAGAAGAAAAATGTAAGCTCAAAACTAATTAATGGTGAGCTTACTATGCTTCAACACCACATACTTTATACATCAATATGAGCAACATCGGCTATGGGTAAGAGCTACATGTCTTAAACTTTGTGACTTATGTTTAAGAAACTGTAGTCTCCTCTTTTTTACTGTCGCGTACATGTCAAGAAGTTATTATCGAATGAAAGTAGAATTTTGTAGAAAATGTAGAGAAATTCGATCAACATATGTCTTCCTTAGGATGGCTAAAAAATCAACATCAATTTTATGGTGTCCAACTGCATAGAAATAGTAGTTAATTGTGATAGAGATAGATAATAATTATTGAAATCAATAAATTTAATTTATATTTATAAATCACAATTGCACGTACATGTACCCTTTGTCCGATTCAAAAGTGAGCCCTTTCATTTGTGAATTTGATAAAAGAATATTAGTTGAATTACATAAATACAATAGTATATAATTTTAACACGTCAATCGCATGTAAAATGTTGATAGTTTGATGTTTTTTATGTAGATTAGAGAACGATTCACACAAATTAATTACGATGAGAATTTATATATTGTCTCGTAAGTTTTGAAGTAAAAATTTTCATATTAAAGAAAATATAAAAGATGATAAAATTTATGAATAAAATATGTAACAACAACACGAAAATATGAGCCACAAATATTTTGTGTGTGCTCAAGTTTGCCACCATAGTAACTTGTGGTACACCTTTACAGAGTATAACTATGAATGTTAAAAAAGCTATAATGCAAAAATAATATAATCGTTGAAGATGAAAGAAACAAACATTCAAAGTTGAATAACTTAGAAAATTAAACTTACAAAATTGACATGCTACAAAATCACCAAAATCAAAATCAAACAAGCAAATAATAATATCACTACAACAAAAAAAAAAAAAAAAATGGATTGTATTATCTATTACTTGTCTCACAAGAAGGATATAGCTATGAAGAATACTTAAACAGTATATACACAATCATCGTTAACATCAAAATTAAGTTTTAATGCAGATGGTGGATTTAACACTCATCTAAATAATAAGGCATTGGAATTAGGACAAACAAATCATTTGATGTGTTACTAAAATGGAGTAACTAATTTAGCCTATATGGAACAAAATAAGAATTTTTTCGTAACAATACCAAATAATTTGTAACAAGCATATTCCGCACTAATAGTGGTTAATTAGCTATGATCCAAAAGTACTTAAGCGAAGTCTACAGTTGCAGCAGAAGCGAATTAAATATAACATAGCATTAATAATACTAAATAATTCGCAACAAACATTACCAGTAGGTAATTAGCTCTGATCCGAAAAAGACCTAAGCAAAGTCTACAATTGCATCATAAGCTACTTGAACATAACATGACAATGTAAAAACCGTCTACAGTCATAAAGATTCTCCATATTAACTTATCATGCTCCAGACTTTCTAGAGGATTTTTCACATTAGTACTTTGTTTAACTTTAGAACTTTTCAAGAAAATCGCATAATCATGAATAATAAGTTGCTAACTATGATCCGAAAAGGACTGAAAAGAAGTCAATATTTACACCATAAAATAATTGAAACATATATACATGTTGCAGATACTGGTGAGTGAAGACACTCTTTTGCCAAAAAATAAATCTTGCAGAAAGAATACAAAAAGAATAATGGGACAAAAATACCTTATTGTGCACTTATATAGTGTGTGGTAAAGAATGTGAAAAGATTATGAAAAGAAGTTACTAATGTTGAATATGAAAGATAAAAACAACAATTAACTAAGGTAATTTACATTGACATAAATAAAGAAT
This sequence comes from Nicotiana undulata, assembly GCA_005239495.1. Lineage (NCBI taxonomy): Eukaryota > Viridiplantae > Streptophyta > Magnoliopsida > Solanales > Solanaceae > Nicotiana > Nicotiana undulata. Next base: position 3,498 of record ML285291.1, read on the forward strand.
GTAAAAAGAAGGTTACCATGGAAGATTAAACAAACAAAATATAAAGAGTGAAACTCAACAAATTCTCCATACGTTGCTTACCATTTTACCTTCTGATTTTCTCTATTGATCAAAATTTGTATTGTTAAAGCTGTTGGAAATTAAGAATTCAAGAGAAATGTGGAAGATGGAAAAACGTTTCCATTGGTAATTATGATGAAGTAATTAAATGAGAACGTTTGTAGAAGCAAAATATGAATGGCCTAAAGCTCATTAAATCCATTGAATTGATTTGATGAAGCACTAAAGTATTACAGCATCATCCTCTAACTTCTAATCTAATTTGAATATTATTTAATTAAAGATTTTTTTTTCAAAGGGAAAATTGTTATTCAAATTTTAAAGGATATTATCGTAATTCAACTTTGAAGTCAGGAGCTTCCTACTTTTAGTATAATATGATTATTATTATTATTATTATTATTATTATTATTATTATTATTATTATTATTATTATTATACTTTATATTATGATTATTTTATATATCTTAATATATTATTCCTATTAAAGCTCTAACTTTTATCTCGTTCTTCTATTTCTCTTATTCTTCCCCTTAGACCGAGCTTGTCGATTTTTTTTCTTAATTTGTTTGCCTCTTTTTGCATAAAAAGCTCACTCCTTTGAAGCTCTCTTGAATTGGGTCTCATCTTCTTCACATCTTGAAGTGTTTGTGGCTGCTCCTTTGAAGGTCACTCATTGACGTGGGTATTAACTTCTCCACTCACTCATAATGTCGAACAAATCGAAATCACCTTCTTTAAGAGAAGTTTCTTGTTATTGTGGGATTGCTGTCAAATTATTATTTCATGGACTCCTTAAACACATATCGTCATTTTTTTCTTGGCAAAATCGAAGGCAAAGTTGCTTGCAATTTTTTCAAGTGGTATGACGATGAAATTCATAAGAAGCCTAAGAGGGTAATTTCTGATTTATTGAGCAGAGTAAAAAAGTTTGAAGAAGAGAGGGATCAGGTTGGGATAATCGGGTTTTCCATTTTATGAAATGAGTTTCAATTTGTTTTGGGGGTGAAATTCATTAAGTCAAAGGTTTAAATTATGTCAAACAATTTGTTGTTAAATTTAGGGTGTTAAGAGGCAACTGTAATACACACATTTAATTTTCTTTAAAAGGTTTTGGCGGACAATCTGGATAGTATTTAATTGGCACAGATGGGGTTTAATTGGAGTGTCTGATAGGAACAACCCTATGTTTAGGTGTCTAAATGACAAAAAAAGCCAAGTTAAGGGCCCACTTATATATTCTGCCTTTTGTAACGACCTGGCCGGTCGTTTTGTGAGTTAGCTCTCTGATTCCCTGATAATTGTTCCTCCCATGTCTTATTAGGTTAATAAAATGAGTCGGAGCGTTGAGTGATGAAAATTGGAGTGTTTTTGGGCATATAATCCTTTAAGGTGAGCCTTAACCTTAGAAATTGGACCGTAGCGGGAGTTGTGTGAAGACGGATCTGGAATGGGAATATATTGACTATGTTAGCTCCGTTGGGTGATTTCGGGATTGGGAGAATGTTCGTATTGTGTTTTCGAGGTCGGATGTAGATTTAGACTTGAATTGGCGAAAGTTAGAATCTCGGCGATTTTGGCCGATAGGTGGGATTTTTGATATCGGACTCAGAACAGAATTTCGAAAGCGACAGCAGGTCCGAAATGTCATTTATGACCTGTGTGCAAAATTTGAGGTCATTCGAACGAGTTTAGACGTGTTTCGGCGTCGAAGGTGAATTCTTGAAAATTCCTAAGTTCTTAGGCTTGAATCTATGCATTCTTGGACATTTTGATATTTAAGGGACGTGTTTTTAAGGCTCGACCAAGTTTGAATAGGGTATTGGGGTCAATTGGTGGTTTTGGTTGAGGTCTCGGGGGCCTCAGGGTTGTTTTGGACGCTCAACGGAAGAATTTTGGACTTGGTAAGTTGTTGAACTGGGCAACCTTCTGGTGTTTTCGCACCTGCGAAGGATTTCCCGCAGGTGTGATATAGAGGTCGCAGGTGCGAAGTTGGTTAGGCTGGACAGTGTCCGCAGGTGCGACCTGGGTCCCGCAGGTGCGGAACCGCAAGTGCGACCAGTGGACCGCGGGTGCTAACTGACCTTCGAGCACATTTGGAGAGGATGTCTCGAGAGCGGGACGATATTGATGAGCAGGTAATGCAGCCCTCGTCAGCTTACTTTTATGCTTATTCACTTTAGTATTTAATGCCTTAACTCGATCTTTGCAGCTTAAGCAGAGGGATGACCTGGTGGGTCAACTCCGAGAAGAGCTTAAGGTCAGAGATACTGAGTCCCTCGGGCTCAAGCAGCGCATGGATGAGGTAGCCTCCGAGAAAGAAACCTTTCGAGAGAAATTGGCCTCTGCTGAGCATCAACTCCAAGAGGCAAGGGGAGAAGCAGTAAGTATAAGGATCTCCATACTGAATCAGCTGCTGCACTGTCCAAGATTAAGTCCGAGACTGATGAGCTCATATTCTCATATCGGGAAGATGTTTTCACTGCAAACACTCGGGCTAAGAAGGAATCCGTTGAGGCCAAGCACAAACTTACTCGAGCCCTTGACCATGCCCGGTGGGAATCTCGAAGGCAGGCTTACGAGGAGGTGCATGCAAAGGGTTTCGATTTATCTGTTAAGATCGAGAGAGTGAAGGCCTTAGAGGAAGAATCAGCGTCATTGCTTACTTCTGATGAGGCTTCAGCTAGTGGCTTGGGGAGAGGCAAAGACGATTAAGAAGAAGTCCCTGAGGAGGAAGAAGTCGTCGATGATCAGGGTGTCGAGGGCCAGGAAGTCGAGGGAACATCTCCTAGGGGAACTTCATCCGATCAAGTGACCCCGACCGAGGATTAGGCTTTATTATTTCTTTCCTTTTTTGTGTAGGGGCTCCATGTAGGAGCTTTGTATATATATTTTGCGGACTCCATTATGTGAAATAATCCTTTTGCTTCATCTTCGCTTTTCGTCACTTCCTGTCTTTCTTTTGCTTTTTTGAATAAATTTTGATGCTTGTCGATAACCAATCCGATGTGTTGGACTTAGAATATAAAACCATTAGGTTTTTGTTCTTGATAAACAATCGATAATAGGCGACCACTTTCGTGTCTAATCTTCAAGTTATGCCTTAACTCGGGACTGATAACTAGTGATTTGTACCTATTATTTACTCCCGTTTTCTTAGGTTTTTAGACGAAATTGATTAAGATACTCCTAAAATTTGATGCAAGTTGTTTAAATTGCAAGAATTGAGTTGAATTGAAGATATCGACTTAAAATGACTCAAAATGAGAAGAACATTGCATTGTCCCAGAACCCAGCAGAAACGCGGTCCACGCCAGTATTCCGCTGCAGCGGAATTCCATCCGCTGCCTCGTTGCAAAACTTCAGAGAACTAGTTTTTAGGCCAAGCAGGGCCGCTGTCTACGCCACAATTTCGCTGCATCATTTTCCCAGCCCCTGCAGCATTCAAAAATATGCTGGGAGCGTTTTCCCAAGATCAGAGAGTCAGATATTTGGGGATTACACATTAATGCGGTCAGCAGTATTATTCCGCTGCTGTGTTTTAGGGACCGCTGCGGCACTACATTATTCCGCTGGGAGAAAAATGGAGTTTCAGAGAATGTACAAAGTGCAGAAATGCTACAGCGGTTATTATTCCGCTGCTGCGGAAGCCAATCCGCCGGAACGCTCAGGATTCCGCTGGGAGCGAAATCTCCGTAGGGGAAATTTTGTCCAGTATTTTCAGCCTAGTAAAAATACATCGTTTTCTCATTTTTAGAGCATCAGACGTTAGAGTGAGCACGTGAACATCTATTTTATTCCGTTTTGAGTAATTTAAGCTTAGATTTTACAATACTTCTTAGATTTCTTTCCTGTAATCAACATTTATGTGTTCAATTCATCATCTATCTTAGTTTCTTTCTTGAAAATGATTAGCTAGACCCTTAAGCTCGGGTTGTGACCCAACCCTTATGTGGGTAACTAATGGGTCTTCTATTATAGGATGAATTTGTGATTGGGTGTTTGATTTTTAGTCTAATTCATGCTCAATTCTCAGATTTAGTGGTTGCAAACACTATTTCATGCCTTCATGACTAGGGTTATTCTTGATAGAGATGACCCAAGTCTGGGTAATTAGGCTAACAAGGTATTGGGGTGAACTCAAGAGATTGATAGCCCCAATAAAAAGGTGGATACTAGAGATAGTTACACCCGATTTGAGCCATTTCATTTGATTTTTTGAAACACCCAATTGTGCTTGAAAAAGCCAATTTGGGCAAAGTCACCCAAATTATCGAGAGGTATTGGGTGAGCAATTTAGTATGAGGTTATGTCATTCACCCACAATTCACAAGGTTATCCTCGATTTTAGATTCCATTAGTCACTCGCCTAGGAGTAAGCCACAGCCCTAGTGCCTTTAATTACTTGAAAAAAATCCACAAAAAGATCATAGATAGCTAGACAATAGTCTTTATTAGTCTTAACTTTAGTATAAATACAAAACCTCTTATGTTGAGAAGTGCAATTAAGAACTTGAAACACCACTAGGTTAAGTAGAAATTCAACTCTCATATACATAACTCCATGTGGATATTGATCCCGACCCGTTCGGGTAAAAGCTGCTTCGACCCCTTCCTTGGTACTTATTAGTGGTATAGGTGGGCGCCGATCAAAGACCTTCGAGCCCGAGCTCGGATGAGGAATCGAACACAGTGTGCACTGACCTTTAAGTTCTTTACATATTGACCCTTAGGTTTTAAAACATTGGTCGTTAGGCTTTTTTCAATTTGTCCCTTAGGCTCTTGAGGTTGGCCCTTAGGCTCTTTAGGTTGGGTCGGTTCGACCTCTGATATGGCTATAATTTTTCCCCATTCTGGCTAAAGATTTTTAAAGTTTTGTTATGCCTTGGCATGTTTTTTGTTCGTCCGACTCTTCGACGGCTCGAATAGGAACCTCGATTATAAGTCGATATGTGACGATAATTGAGTACCTTGTGAGGTTCTCTCGAAGGATGATTTATCAAAGCCTTTTCATTGTTCGGATCTGATATTATCGAAGCTACTTTGCTTATGCAGAGGATAGCCTAATTAACCAGGTTTTTTTTAAATATTCGAAGGCCTTTAGATTTTATGGCGGAAGTCGGACGTCTCCGAGCCGCATTATTTCGGTCGTAGCCTTTTCGTATGATCGTGGTCTTTATATTAGGCCGTAGCCTTTTGTCCCCGGGTGAGATGACCTCGGCCTCTATATCGAGGGTGTGCCTTTTTAGGAGTCTTACAATGTCGAATATATAGCCTTAGCCTTAATATCAGGTTATGCCTTTTTAAGGTTTTATAAGTTTGAATATGCCTTCTTGAGATCTTATAAGTTTGATATTGCCTCATCGAGGTCTTATAGACTTGATATTGCCTCATCGAGGTCTTATAGGTTTGATGTTGCCTCACTAAGGTCTTACGAGCTCGATGTTTCCTTATCGAGGTCTTACAAGTTCGAGTCTTTGGTTACTCTATAAGTTGACTATCAATGACTGTCCACGAGTGTTCGAGAGTATTTGGCCCTTGAGCCGTTCCATGTGAAAATAGTAAACTTCTTTGAGGCATAAAGTGTTTTGATAAGTAAATATGCTTCTTCGATTACTTGATACATGTATACATGTATTTCCCTCAGGGGATCGATTATTCTACATGGACACGGTTCATTTGACCGTTTGGCCCAATACAGCATTCTCCTATCGAGGCCCTCTTAAGCATAACTTGATTTATTCGATAAAGTATCCTCCGAGGGTGATGCCCCCCAGTATTCGAGGTTGATTTAAAAGAAGCCTTGAATACTTTTTGAGTTTTCCTTAGGTAGCATATAGGTGTTGCCTCGTTAAAAACCTCGCTGGTAAAACCCATTTGGGATGAAACCCGATCTAAGGGAAAAAGAGTGCAACACATGCTTTAAAACCCAAGGTCTTCGAGCTGAAGGGTGCTTTGACTCCTCTCAATCGAACACCTGCAATAAGTTAGTATGCAACATAAATGAAAAGGGAGAAGGTTATACCTTAGTAATAATAGCGTTTGAGCATCGATATGTTCCAATTGTTTGGTAGCTGCTCGCCGTCCATGGTGCCAAGTTTGTAGGACCCTTTGCTTACTACTCCGAGGACGCAGTACGGTCCTTCCCAGCTAGGGCCTAGATTCCCTTCATTTGGGTTTTGAGTGTTGAGAGTGACTTTCCTTAGGACTAATTCCCCGACTCCGAAGTATCGGAGGTTTATTCTCATGTTTTAGTATCTTTTGATCCTTTATTTTTGGGCGGCCAGTGCGGCCTCTCGCTTTTCATCTAGTAGCTCGAGGGAAGTAGTCATGGCCTCATTGTTCGAGTCCTCGGTGGCATGTTGAAATATGGCGCTCGGTTCCCCGACCTCGACCGGTATCAAAGCTTCGGACCCGTATACCAAAGAGAACGGGGTCTCTCATGTTCTTGACTTCGAAGTTGTTCGATATGCCCATAGTACTTCGGGAAACACTTCTCTCCATCTTACCTTTGCATTTTCTAGCTTCTTTTTCAAGTTTTGAATGATGGTCTTGTTCGTGGACTCGTCTTGACCATTTTCACTCGGGTGCTAAGGCGTCGATAGGATCTTTTTGATTTTATGATCTTCAAGGAATTTCATCATCTTTCTGCCAATGAACTGCTTCCCATTATCACATGTAATCTCGGAGGGGAACTCGATCGGCATATGATGTGGTCCCAAATGAAGTCAATGACTTCCTTTTCTCTTATCTTCTCAAAGGCATGTGCTTCCACCCATTTCGAGAAGTAGTCAGTCATAAATAAAATAAATCTGGCTTTACCTGGCGCCGTTGGTAGGGGGCCGACGATGTCCATCCCCCATTTCATGAATGGCCACGGGGATAAGACTGAGTGTAGTTGTTCACCGGGTTAGTGAATCATTGGTGCAAATCTTTGGCATTTGTCACATCTTCGAACGAATTCCTTGGTGTCCTTTTCCATGATATCCCAATAGTAACCTGCTCTGATCACCTTTCGAACTAAAGAATTGGCACCGAAGTGGTTTCCACAAGTGCCTTCATGGATTTATCGAAGCACACAGTCGGTGTCCCTCGGTCCTAAACATACTGCTAGAGGCCCGTCGAAGGTCCTTCTATATAGTGTTCCATTCTCATCGAGTGAAAATCGGGTTGCTTTGGCTCGAAGGTCCCTCGATTTTTTTGGGTCAGAAGTTTCCCATTTCTCAAATAGTCGATTTACTTGTTCCTCCAATCCCATTTTAGACTTGTTGAGTTGATATCGGCATGTCCTTCTTCAATCACCGATTTGGATAGTTGTACAACAGCCCCCGAGAGTATGTCATCTTCTTCGACAGACGATCCCAGGTTTGCGAGTGCATCGGCCTTGCTGTTTTGTTCTCGAGGTATGTGGACCAGAGTCCACGCTTTGAGGAGATGAAATGCCACTTGAAGCTTGTCTAAGTACCTATTCATCCTATCTTCCCAAACCTCAAAGCTCCCATTTACTTGGTTCACTACCAGAAGGGAGTCACATTTTGCTTCGATGACTTCTGCTCCTAGGTCTTTGGCAAGCTCGAGACCTGCAATCATAGCCTCATACTCGGCCTCGTTGTTAGTCAATTTCAAAGTTTTTATGGATTTTCTAATTATGCTGCCCGTAGGCGGTTTCAAAACTATGTCGAGCCTAGACTCTTTCATGTTTGAGGCACCGTTAGTGAAAAGGGTACATACCCCCGATGATGTGCCAGTTTTTAGCAAGAGTTATTTCTCTACCTCGGGCATGAGGGTAGGCGTAAATTCGTCCACGAAGTCCGCCTAAATTTGGGACTTGATAGCCATTCGGGGTTGGTACTCGATATCGTACCCCCCAAGTTCGATGACCCATTTGGCCAATCGGTCCGGGACATATATGATTGCATTGAAAGTAAGGTTTCAATTTTCGAGATGCACTTATTAATACAAGGGCTAATTTTCTAAGTGCGGATATCTGGTTTCAGCATCTCCTAGGCTCCGACTTACGTAATATACAGGGAATTGCGTACCTTGTTCTTCTCGAACCAACACACCACTTACCGCTACCTTGGACACGGCCAAATATAAGTACAGCGTTTCTCCCTTCTTCGGGGTATGGAGCAAAGGCTGGCTCGAGAGATACCGCTTTAATTCTTCTAAGGCATGTTGGCATTCCGGGGTCCACTCGACGTTGTCTTTTATCTTGAGTAAGGAGAAGAAGTGGTGACTGCGATCTGACGCCCTCGAGATGAATCGGCCTAAGGATGTTATCCTCCTGGTCAGCTGATGTACCGCTTTCACGTTGTTTACTATAGTAATCTCCTCGATGGCCTTGATTTTGTCGGGATTGATCTCGATCCCCCGGTTCGACACCATAAAGCCCAAAAATCTGCCTGATCCAACTCTGAAGGCGCACTTCTCGGGGTTGAGCTTCATGATGTACCTTCTAAGGATATCGAATGTTTCCTGCAAATGAGTCAAATGGTCCTCTGCGCACAGGGACTTAGCTAGCATGTCATTAATGTAAACTTCCATAGACTTGCCTATTTGATGTTCGAACATATTATTAACTAGGTGTTGATATGTGGCTCCCGTATTTTTTAGCCCGAAGGACATTACATTATAACAATATGTACCATACTTCGTGATGAATGAAGTCTTTTCCTGGTCCTCCGGGTTCATTTGGATTTGATTGTACCCGGAGTAGGTGTCGAGAAATGTAAGGATCTCGTGGTCGGTCGTGGCATCGATCAAGCGATCGATGTTGGGTAATTGGAATGAGTCCTTAGCGTATGCTTTATTCAGGTCTTTGTAATCTACGCACATTCTTAATTTATTTACTTTTTTGGGGACAACTACCACATTATCTAACCATTCGGGGTATTTCACCTCCCTAATGGATCCTATTTTGAGAAGTTTTGTTACCTCGTCTTTGATGAATGGATGTTTTACCTCAGGCGGAGGCCTCCTTTTTTGCTTCACCGGTTTGAACCTGGGGTCGACACTTAGTCGATGGGTGGTTATTTCCGACGGGATACCTGTCATGTCTAAATGGGACCAAGCGAAGCAATCAATGTTATTAATAAGAAATTGAATGAGTTTTCTCCTGAGTTCGGGGGTTAATCTCGTTCCCATGTATACCTTTCGATCTGGAAGATGCTCGATCAAAACGGCTTGTTCAAGCTCTTCGACCGTCGACTTTGTTACATCCGACTCTTCGGGGGAAATGAAGGCTCGAGGAGTGAGGAAGTATTCTTCATCATCCTCGATCAACTGCTCACAGACCACTGGTCCCTCGAGGATCTGCTTGTCTTTCGATTTGTCTAAGGTGGAAGGTCTCGATGTCGGTGCCACGTCGTGCACTGCGAACATCTCATTTGCTGCATGCTACTCTCCATACACCGTTTTACGCCATCCTTTGTTGGGAAATTCATAATTTTATGAAGAGTTGATGGCACTGCCCTCATGCTATGTATCCATAGCCTTCCAAGTAAGGCATTGTACCTCATGTCACCTTCGATGACATGAAACCCGGCATCTTGAATTGTACCGGCCATGTTGACTGTGAGGAGATTTCCCCCCTCGTTGTCTCACTCGCCATGTCGAATCCATTGAGGACTCGAGAGGTGAGTATGATCTGATCGAGCAGTCCGAGCTGCTCCACCACCTTCGACCTTATTATATTGGCCGAGCTACCTGGATCCACGAGCAATTTTATTCAAAAGAAAAGAAATTACCAGTGCATCATTATGAGGCTGAGACAATGCCTCGATGTCTTCTTCATTGAATGTAAGAGCGTCCTCGGGTACATAGCTGAGTTAGCTTTTCTGTTACGATGGATACTTTTGTTTGTTTGAACGCGGGTCCCAGTGGGATGTCGACTCTTCCAATGATCATGTGGATGATATGCTGGGGTTCTTCTGTTTTGTTCTTCCTGTTCGCCTCTCTTTCTCGAAAGTGGTTCTTGGCTCGATCATTGAGGAACTCTCGAAGATGCCCTTCGTTGATTAGTCGGGCCACCTCCTCTCGAAGTTGTCTACAATCCTCGGTCCTATGACCGTGAGTGCCATGGTATTTGCATATTAAGTTGGGGTTCCTTTGAAAAGGATCTGACTGCACGGGCTTTGTCCACCTGGTATCTCTGATCTTACCTGTGGCCGATACGATATCTAAGGCATCGATATTGAAGTTATATTCTGACAATCGGGGTGCCTCTATTGGTCTCGAATGCCTGTCAAACGTGGTCTTGCTCATAAGTTCCCGGGAATTTCGGCCTCGATCCAACCTTCGATCGTTTCGAGGTATATTACGCCTAGGGGCGTTTCTTCAATCCTCGACATATGGTTGATATCTTTCCTTGTTTGGTCTGGACTCCCTTTTTGCATTCCTTGATTCCTTTGCTAAGAGCCTGCTTGGATATACTGAGCCACAGGGGGCTCCCAATTGGTTGTACTCGGTCCTGATCTTCGATTGATACTTGTTGTGCACATCCGCCCAAGTTATGGCGGGATACTCAATCAAATTCTGCTTCAGCTGCTTCGAAGCTATCGAGCTTCGTTCGTTCAAGCCCTGAGTGAAGTCCTGCACTGCCCAGTCATAGGAGACTGGTGGTAATTCCATTCGCTCCATTTGAAAGCGGTATATGAACTCCCTTAGCATCTCGTTTTCTCTTTTTTTTTATTTTGAAGACATTGGACTTACTTGTAGCGACCTTAATGGCACCAGCATGTGCCTTCACGAAAGAGTTTGCCAGCATGGAAAACGAATCACTTGAGTTGGGGGGGAGGTTATGATACCATACCATGGCCCCCTTGGACAGTGTTTCCCCAAACTTCTTCAACAAGACGGACTCAATTTCGTCGTCTTTTAAGTCATTCTCTTTTATACCACAAGTATAAGTGGTAATATGCTCATTTGGGATCTGTGGTCCCGTTGTACTTTGGGATATCGGGCATCCTGAACTTCTTCAGAATGGGCTTCGGAGCCGCACCCGATAGAAATGGTTTATGCACGAACTTCTTCGAATCTACCCCTTTCAAAATTGGGGGTGCGCATGGGATCTGATCGACCCTCAAGTTATAGGTTTCCACTTTTTTGTCGTTAGCTTCTATATTCTTTTCTCCTGATTCAATCCTTTTAGTGAGATCCTCGAGCATTTTCATAATAGTGGGATTTGTTCCTGACCCATTGTTACTCGATCTTTCTGGTGCTTGCTTAAGTCGGGAGTTATTTCTGGTCCTACTATGCTCGGGGTCTTCTGTTGACTTTGTAGCTAAGCTATAGTCATTTGTTGTGCTTGTAACATTTCAAAAATGACATGTAGGCTAACTTATCTTTCTTCCCGAGCTTGTGTTCTTTGCGCTTCATGATGGTCACCTCCGTGCACACTTTCGTCGGTATCAGTGTCTATATCAACATGCAAAGCATTGCGTGAGCCTACATCGACGGGGATTTGTGTTGGTTCCACCCCGGGGTTTTGCAGTGGCACACCGGCGACTGAGGTAGTTGCACTGTTCTCTCCATGAAGCTCAAGACCGTTCTTGTTTCCATGTGCATTTGTTGAGTTACACATTTTTTGACCTGAAATCAAAGATTCTTGGACAAGAAAAAGTGTGAAAAATAACTTGTGTTTTCAGAAAACTAGCACCAAAACAATCACTATTATTTTTAGCCCCACGGTGGGCGCCAAACTGTTTACCTCGAAAATGGTTTTAACAATTGAAATTGATTTGTGGTTCTAAAAATATGTGATTTATTTTAATACTAGTAGATAAGTGAAAAATGCTATGTGTAAGTGAGAAAGAAATGATAGTCAAACCAACGTAGTCACGAAGCCGGGGACCTCGAGCTCAGTAATAGGGCCTCGAGGATAGTCTTTGGCAGTTAATAATAAACAATAAATGGAGAACAATAAATGGAGAACAATAAATGAAGAACAATAAAGTTGTGGAGTAATATTGAGCATGTTAAACGAGTTCTATTGCAGTGAATATTCATGTGTGTTACAAAATGATAGGGGCCCCCTTTATATAGGAGGGGAGAATCCCAGCATAGTACATGTCTAATTATGACAAAGGAATGCTATTGGTACAGCTGTATAACGGCTTAGTACGGACTTGTGCTATCTCTTGCAGACCTTATTAGCTCTAAACACGTGTTCTTGGGAATTTCCCGCATTTCCATGACGATCATCGATTTTATATTGCTTCGAGGCGGACTGTGATGGGCCTTCGATATTCTTTCTCGAGGGATGCACTTCGGGGTCCAAATTCAAGCTCTGCTTCGATCCTCTCGAGATCGGGCTTGGAATGCCGTAGAGACCTCAAAATCGGACTCCCCGATTTTCGCCGTACACAGTTATGCGCTTTCCATATCCGGGTGATTAATTGGCTCTTTTATTTTTCACATGATTGCGTGGAAATATATGTAATGAGTTGCATCTGACTAACCATGTCCTTTTTCTCCGACCCAATTGAATAACACATCTCAAAAGGAACAAGGGTAATCAAGCAAGATAGCATTAATGCTCTGTTGTCGTGTTTTTTAACTTATACAGGGTTGACAAAGAAAATGAAAGCACCATATGCTGAAGCTGCAGATGCATATTAATTGGATTTGCCATCTCATTATAGAATTTCCAAGAAAAAAAAAATTGTCATTTTTCAACATTGACTGTTCTAATTGAGTGGTTCTTCCAGTAATATTGTGATGAATTACAAGTGTTGAATAAGAATGCCCAACATGTCATGCAAAGGATGGAAGAGTTACTTTCAAGTATTTTCTTATATTTTTTTTTTATTGAAGATCATTTATATTGCAATCTGCAACTATTGTTGGTTTAACAAAACATTTGGAAGTTTTTTCTCCATACTTCTTTAAGTCAACTTGCCCAAGAGATAGTTAGGTGGTTTAAGAAAACGGAGGAACTCTCTTTGATCATGTTTGGTTGGTATCTCGCATCTCTATCTTGAATATTCTTGATTCCTACTTTATATCAGATTTTGATCATACCAATAAAGTTTGGTTATTTTGTTCTCCACATACAATATATACCATTTTTACATGGCTTGAGTCTTTGAGATATTGTTATTTTTCGGACTTTTAGTTTTGGCTTTAAAGTCCATTTTTAAGTGATACTTTCAATTTTTTTGAAATGTTCTGTTCTGGGTATTAATGAAGCACATGATTAGCTGTTTCTTTCTATTTATTTATAGGATTTACAAGAAATTATTTTTGACATTCATGATATGAAGAGTTTTGAAAAAGGAAATATTTATATTTGTGCGTATATATGAAACTTTTATCTATTCTATCTTGATATTGACTAATTACAATAGGATCATACCATAAATTCATTATTTTTCACCACAAATTAACTAGTTTATCAAATATATACCAGTTCACACGGTAATATATACATTTTTATTCGTCAACCTAAAGCTTGTATACCGCTAATCTCTTATGTTCCAATACAAATTCCTCCAATACATTTAGGTTTGATCAGAAAGGCAATATTCAGCCTTAATTTTCCTTTAAGCACTTAAAATATTATGGGTACAAGAATTCAACACCTTTACGCTTCACAAATTACAATAAATTGTCACTCGCCAGCAATAAGCTTTTTGTTGAAAGAGAAACCAAGGAATTCACAAGCTCTAAGCAAACTTTACGTCTTTTATTTAAAAGGAATAATGAGGTAAATAAGAAAGTAAAAACATGGCTATGCTGTAGTATGAATATGACACACCCAAAGTGGAAATAAAAAACGGACAAACATAAAATGATATGCGAACTAAAACACATAGGAGGACATAAAACTTGAGAATGCAGTCACATCAATCCAATCTGGAAAAAGGCCTTTCAATTTAGCAGCAGATTCTGTCAAATACTGGTCCACTACAGCCACATCAACCCTAATGGAATCTGAACTGCTCGCCTGCACGATAATGAAAGCAACAACAAAATTTAAAAGAGAAAAAGGAACAATAGATAATATCAACATGGAAATGTTCCATGTTGGCTGAGTAGACAATGGGTTGTCTGGTTGGAAGTAGGACCGAAACTCTATGAGGACATAATTTAGTTAATAGTATTTCAACGTCGTTTTGGACAAAGATTAAATCCACTAGTAGTCTCTACATTCACAATTCTGGTGACAAAAGGATATTGATTTAGCATCTGAAACTATCAATGCCTCCCCACTTTCACATTGTAACGTCTCAACCCCTTATTTCGAGTCTAGTGCCTCAACCCTACATTTGAGACTTCCCATAGGAGGTTTGTATGATGTTTTGGGATTTACGAATATGAATTGTTTCAGACACCGAGGGGCTCAGGGCATTTTGACACCATTTCATGCGACTTGAAAGTTAAATGAATTGTAGTAAACTCTACCCCTTGATCTAGTATTTGCGCTTCGTTTCATTTTTCGAGATCTTGGATAGCTCTATAGTTAGTATGGACTTGTCAGGATAGTCTGGACGGGTACTGGAGAGTGAGTTTCGGGCAATTCAAAGTGAAACTAGAAAGTTGTAGAAAATTGCAGGCAACAGGAACCGAAGGTGCGACGCACCTCCATCGCACGTGACCCTTCATCAGGGTTAAGGCACACGCATGTCCATCCCCCTCCTGCCAAACTTCTAAATTTTTAGGTTTTGTATAATTTGTATAAATAAACCCCAATTCGTGAGTTTAACTCATTCTCACTCATTTTGGAGACTTGAAAGCTCAAGTTTAGGGTTAAGGCACACGCATGTCCATCCCCCTCCTGCCAAACTTCTAAATTTTTAGGTTTTGTATAATTTGTATAAACAAACCCCAATTCGTGATTTTAACTCATTCTCACTCATTTTGGAGACTTGAAAGCTCAAGTTTCGGGGATTTGAGCAAGATTTTCATTTCGGAGATTGAGGTAAGCGACTCTAACCCGAATCTTTAAGTATACCACGAATCTATCATTAATTTAATCTTAGAAACATGAATGTGAGGTAGAATTTGATGAAACTTTGGAGAAGACTAAGAATCACTAAAATATCAAATTGAATGCTAAAATGGACTTAGATTGAAATTTAAGCATAGATTTAGATTGAGGAGGTAAAAGAACAACGAGATTTGACTTTGATTTCAGAGTTTGACCATATGGTCTCAAATTTGATTTTGAGTTGACTTTTGACAGCCCAAGATTCAAATTTTTTAATTGAGCCCAATAGTATTATTTGACATCGTTGAATACTCTTATGATTAGATAGGTAGTTTGGCAGATTTATACCTAGGCAAGGGTGTTCTCGAAGAGTAAAGCTTGCTAGGACGAGGCAAGTTAAGGCTATGACTTCATAGCGGAATGTTTCCCCAATCGATCTTGTGTGTTGAATATTACGTGAATGGGGTCACATATATGCAAGATGATGTACTTTCAAGGTTTTGCACCTCAAGCACAACGAATAGAGAAAAACAAAAGCACCTCGCCAAAGATTTTCACAAAACTAGCAAAAACATTTTTCAAGAATG
Source organism: Nicotiana undulata (assembly GCA_005239495.1). Lineage (NCBI taxonomy): Eukaryota > Viridiplantae > Streptophyta > Magnoliopsida > Solanales > Solanaceae > Nicotiana > Nicotiana undulata. Next base: position 19,077 of record ML285291.1, read on the forward strand.
TAAGATGAAAAGAATCATACTCACCCGTTCCTCAATCTCGCAAGATTGCAAGAAGCGTTAAATAAAGAAAGAAGAGTCAACCAAAAGAGAAATCATGTTTTCGAAGCAAGAGCTTAGAAAAATTAATCGCCAATGTTTATTTTCAGCATATTAAGCCTTTAAAATAGGCCTTACAATGAGTAAAATTGATAAGGGTAAGAAAAACTAATCTTAATTAAACTAGAATAAGAATAAGGTAAAGAAAAACCTACCTAACTAAAATAGAAAAAAATATTTTAGAAGGAATGGAATACCAACTAACAATAACGTTGGACTCAATCTTAGTCGGACTAGAACTATAAATATAATCATGCTAAAACAAGAACTAAGAAATCATAATTTTAAGGGAAAAGAAATCCTAATCTAAAAGAATTCTTGGACTTCTTCAATTTCTTGAGATTTTTTGGCCTCAATTGGACTAAGACCAATTAGTGTAAGCACTTTAAATTCGCGGCCCAATTCTCTAAATCCATTGGCACCTTCGTGAGCCCAATAAGCCTCCATTGTTGTAGAAAATATGGCCTCCACTTGTGCTTCTCTAGCATCACAATTTGAGCTTGTCTGGTTGAAAAGTACTCGTCCTCGAGTCATCGAAATAGGGAGCAAGATGTGTTGCATTGAAGACAGGTGATACTTCGAAGTCATTAGGAAGCTCCAAGCGATGAACATAATCACCAATCTTTTGCAGCACCTTAAAAGGTCCATCAGCTCGCTCTTGTAATTTCGGAAACCTGCGGTTTGTTAATCTCTCCTTACTCTAATAAACCTAAACCTGGTTGCCTTCCTTGAACACCACATGTTTCCTATGCGTATCAGCCTTTATTTAATATTTAGCATTTTGCTTCGCGATATATGCCCAGACTATCTCATGTAGTTTCTTGAGTTGCTTCACTCGATCAACAACATCTCCACTAAAAGAATGAGAAACAAGCAAAGGGGAAAGATCGAGTGGTCCAAGAGAATTCTTAACATATACGACTTCGAATGGACTCTTTCCCGTAGTGTGGTTGGTTGACTTGTTGAAGGTAAACCCAATAGTAGGAAGTAATGATTCCAACTCTTTGAGATTCTTCTTTATTAACCAACGAAGCAAAGCAACTAAAATTCGGTTAACAACTTTGGTTTCCAATCGGTTTGGGGATGATAGAAGTGATAGGTGTTAGCTTAGTACCAAGTTTAGCCCATAAGTCCTCAAAAAACGACCTAGGATTCTCGAATCCCTACTGAAGCAGTAGTTCTGGGAATTCCGTGCAATTTCACAATATTAACAAAAAAAAAAAGATTAGCAATATTTGTTGCATACGAAATCCTATCACATGAATAAAGAGAGCCATCTTCGAAAATTGATCAACAACCACAAAAATGGAATCCTTACCACTTTGAGTCCTTGGAAGGCCCAACACAAAGTTCATACTAATGACTTCCTAAGGTTGAGTAGGAATTGTTGTAAAGACTGAATTACTTTCGTGCATTTTTGCCTTTATATAAGTTCCACATATTTCAACAAGCTTATTGATATTCCGAACCATCTTACGCCACTAGAAGTTTTCTTGAACTAGGCATAGAGTCTTTGTTTGCCCAAAGTGGCCAGCAAGCCCTCCCTCGTGGGACTTGTGAAATACAAAGTTGCTTACCATAATAAAGATAGTCATCCCTAAGCACAAACATATGTTGAGGACCCTCCCAGCTAGTGATGGCAAAATGGTAAGAAGAAAACAGTTATCCACAATATTAACCATTAAAAAATAGGTTGAATAGTAAATTTTTTAAAAAGGAGTCCAATATGACTAAGAACCATATTATCCACTTAGAAAATGAATAACCAATAGATAATTCAACTTTTACATTTGTAAAGCCTCAAATTGGGGATTCCTCAAGTTTGGGAGACTAGGAATTTTCCCAAAAGTGATCATATTCAAGAAGTCATGAGTAATATGGACATCCATATTATCCGCTGGTTAACCCATTTTTTATCTGTATTAAATATGAATCGGGTCGGATAATTTATCCGCTTTAGCACTACCCGTTTCCAACCCGCCCGTTTGCCACCCCCTCTCCCAGCATTAACTCCAAATAGCTCTAAAATTCGGAACTGTGGTATATAATTTCTTTATGTGCTCAAAACCAGCAATATTGTTTTGCATGGCAAAAACAAAATAAAACTTGCGACTCAATGCATCAGCTACTTGATTGACCTTCCCAGCCCTGTGTTTAATAACAAAGTGAAAGGCTTGCAAAAATTCTACCCACTTGGCATGTCTAATGTTGAGTTTCTATTGGCTATTCACATACATCAAGGCCTTATGACTAGAACAAAACACATTGTCGAGTTAAAAGATAGTGACCCCAATGAGAAAGAGCTCTGACAATGGCATAGAACTCATTGTCATAAGTAGAATACTTTAACTTTGCATCATTCAGCTTCTCACTAAAATAAGCAATAGGTCTACCTTTTTTACCAAGAACAGCTTCAATCCCAACTCTGGAAGCATTACATTCTTTTTAAAGATTACATCAAAGTTGGGCAAAGCAAGCACGGGTGCTTAAGTCATCTTTGTCTTAATCAATTCAAAACTCTTTTCCGCAACATCCGTCCATTTAAATGGGTTTTCCTTCAAACACTCAGTAATAGGAGCAACAAGAGAGCTAAAATTCTTTATAAAATGCCGATACAAAAAAACCATACCATAAAAGTTGCGGATCTCTGTTAAGCTTTTTGGAATAAGCCAGCTAGCAATAGCTTCAATCTTCCTGAGTCGGCATGTTCCCTCATTGGAGACAATATAACCGAGAAAAGAGACTTGCTAAGAAAAGAACTTGCACTTCTTCCTATTGGCGAAAAGGGTTTGCTCTCTTAAAACTTCAAAAATCTTTCTCAAGTGCTTCAAATGTTGTTTATCATCCTTCCAACGGATAAATATATCGTCAAAATAAAACAACGACAAATTTCCTGAAAGATTTGGGTCATGAGTCTCATAAATGTGCTAGGAGCATTAGATAGCCCAAATGGCATCACGAGCCATTCATACAACCCCTTGACAGTCTTGAATGCAGTCTTCCATTCATCACCCTCCTTCATTCGAATTTGGTGATAGCCACTCTTCAAATCAATTTTAGATATCTTGACCCCATGTAATCGATAAAAAAGATCATCAAGCATAGGAATAGGAAATCTATACTTGATGGTGATCTTGTTAATAGCATTACTATCAACACACATACGCCAAGATCGATCCTTCTTGGGAATGAGCAAGACAGGTATAACACAATATTTCCCCTAATTAGTCCACGATCCAATAGTTCCTTGACTTGTCGTTGAAGTTCCTCTTGCTGTGTTGGATTCATTCGATATGTTGTTTTATTAGGAAGTGGGGCGCCTGGAATTAGATCAATTTGATGTTAAACTCATCCAATATTGCTTCAAGTTGTGGGTCAATGACGTCCAGTGTTTTAAAAAGCGACGAAGCGATCGCTTTAAGCGCAAAGCGACGCGAAGCGATGCCTTGTCGCTTTTCCATGCCTGAGGCGAGGCGACCACACGAAGCGCTCGCTTCAGTAGAAGAAGCGCAAAGCGATCGCGAAGCGAGAAGCAACAAAGCGCTCGCTTTTGTGGTGGAGGGGTCAGTTTTGAGGAAAAAAATGTTTGGGTCTGTTTTTTTATTATACAAAACAGACCCCTAACCTAAGTAAAGACCATTTCTCTCAAAATCAATTACTACTAGGGTTCAAGACTTCAACAGAGAACTCCAGGTAGTTTTTCCTTTTTTTCTTTCATCTTTCTTCATCTTGTTCTCGCACCTGCTCATAGCTAGGGCAGGTGCGAAATTTTTTTTCTCCTTTTTTCCTACTTATTTAGTATTGTAGCCTTTATTAATTAATTTGTATGTGTATTTCACTTTATAAAGTTAATTATTGTGTGTGTGTGTGTATATATATATATATATATATATTATATTTCAGTTTATTTGATTAGTATTTTAGCCTTTATTTATTAATTTTTATGTGTATTTCAGTTTATAAAGTTAATTTTATGTGATTTTGCTTGTCCTATGGTTACCTACTTTTAAGTTTTTAAATTGAACTTTTTGATTATTTATATTGTGTCTTTGCAAGGTTTACGTTATGTTTTTAAGAGTTGCGCTTCACTTCAATGAAGCGTGCGCTTCGCTTTGCGCTTCGCTTTTGAAGCGAGGCGAGCCCCTGTCGCTTTTTTGCGCTTCTCGCTCTCAAAAACACTGATGACGTCTAAAGACTCTTTCTTGGTGATAGATTCCACTTTCTTAGGTACTACAATGAGCACTTCATCTCCCTCGTTTTTCTACCTTAGCTCTTGTAATGTATGTCTCCTTCACTTTAGGATTTGACTTCATAGATCTTCAGGGTTCATTAGGAGCAGTTTGATCTTCTTTGCATCCTTGACGAAAGAGTAAGTGTTCTTGAAGTCATCATGTATTGCCTTTCTATCACATTCCCATGGTCTACCAAGCATCCATAGGCATTAGATCTCGCCAAACATGTACTTTCCTTCCTTCATCTAGCCATCTCATGCGGTATGGCTTCTGCAATTGGTAACCATTCTTCATAAACTACATTGGTACAACTTCCCCAATCAATGATGAACGTACAAACGTTTCCCTCAGATGTACGTGTATGGAAAATATTATGTTGCAACCATGGTTATTGCTGGAATTTGAATGAAGAACTCGTTGAATCATAAGATATTCTCCATCGTATCCGTATCCAGCTACTTCTTCCAAGTTATCATCATGTTGCTCTTCAGGATAATCTTCTTCATCAGTTGCTCTTTCAAGGATGGTGAATGCCTTTTTGTTAGGACAATCAGCTTGTATATGCCCAAGTCTTCCACAGTTATCGCATCTCTTTTTTAAAATAGCTTCTGAAGTTATGGGCTTCCCTTCAACTTTCTGGACGTTTGGTTTTGTTATAGATGATTGTGGCTTTGTAGAGCTCAAAGTAGCACCGCATGGTTGAATGTTGTAAGGCCCCATAACAAGTTTGACAAGGATTTAAAGTTTTATCATACCAAGGACAAGCTAAGATGTTCGGAAGGTTGTAGGATAAGTCAAAGCACGCCACAGTATGGATTCGGGACCGCACAATGCATGGCGAAGTGGGCAGAAGAATCAGCTTGGGATATGTACAGACAAGACGTTTGATGAATAATCCCATGGGAGTTCATAAAATGCTGAAATGGGGAAGACAAATACAAATGGGGAAGACAAATACTCTAGAGCATTATCACTACGAAATGTGCAGATAGAAACCCCAAATTGATTTTGAATTTCAGCGCGGAAGGTCTGGAAAATAGAAAACAACTCAGATCGATTTTTCATCAAAAATATCCAAGTGCACCTGGAATAATCATCAATGAAACTGACAAAGTAGCGAAATCTCAAGGGGGAGTGTTAGAATAGTTAGGTCAATGTATCTAATTAGTCCTAATCCCTTATGTAATAGGAGTAGGTTATGTGTTATGTATTCATATAAATAGCACTTATTGTAATATAGCAATTTCAATCAATAATATTTTCTCACTAAAGCTCTGATACCATGTGAGAAAGAACGGGAGAAAATATTATTGATTGAAATTGCTATATTACAATAAGTCCTATTTATATGTATACATAACACATAACTTACTCCTATTACATAAGGGACTAGGACTAATTACATACATTGACCTAACTATTCTAACAACCGGTAAAGCCGGAGAATCTGCTCTGATACCATGTAAGATACAGAGACGATTTCATTGTCTATTATGTCATGAAGTACCAAGTATATATACACATACATGGCCCTAACAATAGAAAGAATCAAAAAGGAAATCCTATAGATTTGTGTGAATCCCTATAGTTTTGCTATGTACATTACATAGAGTATGTCTACGTTCATTAAGTAACAAAATGCCTATGTTCATTATGTAACAATTATTATATTATTTATCACCTTTGGATCATACTTTTGGTTTCGTTGGTTCGCCTAGCGGGTTGAGTCAGGTGTCATCATGGCTTGGGCAAATTGGGTCGTGATACACATGAAATTATCAACACAATGGGTCGAACACCTTAAGCTTATTTTAAATTCGTTAAAACGGCTTGAAGGCAAAGCCTAATTATTCTTTGTGTGTCAGGACACAATTTTTCTTCTAGTAAGATATCAAAACTAGCTACCAAAGTGTTATCAGTTGTGTACTAAGCTTTCACAGTAACATATTATGCAGGCAGATTAGACACAACAGTATACGAGCATAAGTATTTTGAATAAGTTGATACAACTGACTGAAATAAAGCATCTGACATGAAGCCATACCTCCAACCAAAAGGTCCAGTTTTTATCGCCTGCACCACTTAATCTACATATATATGATGGAGGACCATTACCAGTCTTCTCAGGAGCTGTATAACATGTCCACTGAGATTAACAATGCTGCCATAGGGAAAATGATCCATACTGAAAGCTGACAACATAAGATTACCTGGAAGAATGTTGTCTGCAAATGACCAGCTGGATAATGAACCAGTTATATTAAGGACTGCAACCCAGACTTCCCTCAAGCAACTGAAAGCAGACAAGAGAAACCATGAAACAGCTGATTTATTAGTAGAGACAGAGAATCTAGTTTTACAACAATAGTACTAGGAGAAAATATACTAGGAAACCTTATATCATATCTGAGTTATGAATTTAATTTTATCCGGTTTGCAGTTCATGATCGATTTTTGGCATCATTTTCAAGCAATGGAGATTGGAAATAATCCGAGGACCAATATTTCCAGAGTTCAAACAAAGGTAAACATCAACTTTATGATTTCACATGCTATACTCTATTAAGCCTAAAAAATGCTGTCAAAATGGGGAGAGTCGTATCCAGCAATAAATAACAGCATCACGTTGCCATGAACTTCATATTTCAGAGGGATCTTTCTGTAATCAGATTACTACAATTTGATATAGCTAGCGGATAATCTACATCAGAACATGTTTAGCAAAAAAAATACTCCCTTCGTTTCAATTTATGTGAACCCATTTGACTGGGCACGAAGTTTAAGAAAAGAGAGAAGACTTTTGAACTTGTGTAAAATGAGGCACATATATTTTGTGCGGCTATAAATCATTGAATAAAGGTAAATTGTTTCCAAATAGGGAAAGACGTCATTCTTTTTGGCACAGACTAAAGAGGAAATAGGTTCACATAAATTGAAACGAAGGGAGTATTAATCTACATTAAAACATGAATTGAACATTCAGGTCACTATGAGATCACAGAAAGTGCCATAACAGATATTAGTAACCTGTATTCATTAACTTAAAAGAGGTAAAATAAGTGTCTGGATCCTCAGATGTGAGAGATCATGGTCATCTTTGATACACTATAAATTCATTCTTTTTAACCAAGGAAAATGGATCTCTGAACTCATTCTTAAGATTCACTTTTGAAAATGCCTCGTTGAAGAGACTTTAATCCTGTAAGCAGTTCTGAATTCTGATAAATTTTTGGTGTCAATTTCAAGCAAAAAAGATTGAAAACTTCATGTGAACAAAATATTTCCTTAATTCAAAGCAAGGTAAAACTCATTTCTATGGTTCCACAGTGCTATACTCTATTAAACCTCAGAAATATTGTCAAAACGACGGACATTCATATTTAGCAATCAGTAGAAACATCATCCCATGAACTGCATAATTCAGAGGGTTCTACTAAATAGTTTGATACAGCCAGCAGATAACTTATACCTACATAAGAACATGAAGAAATTCAGTGCACCATGAGATCACATAAAGTGGCATAGCACTAAAGTTGGTAACCTCCAGGAAAATGGATCTCCACTAATTTAACATTTCAAAAATGTATTGGATACCTTGGATATAAGACTCCTGAACTCATTTATAAGATTCACTTTTGAAAATGCCAATATGAAATAAAGACAAATTATAATTATCCAATTTACCCAAGGGAAAACTCCAAGTAGATCCTGCGGGAAACCCCACTCAAACTCTCTTGTGGCCTGTTAATCGCTAAGTGTGGGAAATGATTGTATTCAGTCAAGACATCCGAACTTTGCGCAGGAAACTTCATGCATCTTGAAAACAACGAAGATATTGGAAATATCCCCTGCAAGAGGGAAAAGATTATTACATGAAAGCAAAATAGATTATTTGAATTTCCCCTAGGACATAATTTACAAAAATATCAGAGCGCCACTTCAATACAACAGCAAAGGTTTAGAAAGTAGTACTTCATCACGATACTCGGCTGTAACCCAGTTTACTCCCCCATAAAATCTTAAGAACGTCTTTCGAAAACAAGAACAGTCACATGGTAATATTTCTTGAGTAAACAAGATTCCAAATCCAACAGCTATAGGATTTAGGATGAAAGTGGTTCCCTTTTCCCCCTCTTTTTTTTGGGAGAACCGATAAGGTGATTTTATAATCCAGCACAGGAAGTGCTGCAAAAACTGTACATACAGAAAGTATGCAGCCTAAGCCTGCTACTACTTAAGGGAAGCAAGGACTGGATACAAGCTGGTATATGCAGGAGCAAATCTAACCAATTCAAGACTTTTATAAAAGAAGACAGGCCTATGTCCTGTGGGGGAAAAGCACACAAATATAAGATGAAAGTATGTTTGGCTAATCATAGCCAAGCTCAAAGTATCTACCATCCAATCAGCTTGTTGAGACTGTTTGACAGCAGCAAAGGATAATTCTGTATTAATGTGCAGTGCCTTGGCCACTTCAGGGGCATGTTTGAAAACGAAAGGCAGAGAATTGGAGTCAACAACAGCAAAATCATAGGTAGTTTCCATAATTTGACTGGCACCTGCCAAGCCAGCATTAACTTATTAGTCTGAAGATACAAAGGAATTCATCTGAAAGTGCACATAATCACAGATTAAACTCAAAATATAAAGTTGCATACTCGTACTATTGGATTCCATCTAACAATATGTTTAGTTAGAATTAGAAGGGGAAGGAAAGGAGTTGGAAGAAAAACAGGGGGGGCGGTACTCTCCTTGTCAGTTTCCAGAATTGGACAAAATCTAAAAGAAGAAAGTATATTTCCTTCTGTTCTAATAATATCAGACAACTGGTTACAAATGATCACTATATACCCGAAGAGAAAAAACAATGAGCTTTTTTTTTATTCACTGTTCTCTCCCCTTCATAGAACCAACTATGAAGCAATACAGCTTAAGCAGGGCATGACACCATGGGGCATATCTTCTAACAACTTCTGCCTACTTAGTTCTGTAACTCCAGAAAGGAGAGAGCTTTTCGTCCAGAGGGGTCCATAGCATCTAAGAAGCAGCCAAAAACTGAAAGATATACTTGAACCGAATTGTAATCTGGAAAATTTACTTTTTTATCTCTTCCCTTCTTTATTCCTTTTTATTATCCTTCTTATTAGGGAAAATGAATTGCTACTTCTTTGATACCTGCACTCCTGATAGTATGCTGGAATATAACTCTTTTTGGTGCGTCAGTACTGTATGGAAAGAATTGTGATGAAATGGCCAGCGCGAGAACACTGCTGTGTAGCAAAAAATGCATTATAGGTGACCTGGCTAACCAGTAGCTCACAACAGGCAAAAGAGGCCCAATGGACCAACTAGTCACCAGTCCAATTATTGCTGCCACTATAACATCAGGAATAAAATACCCTGCAAAGCAAATGAGTTATCTATTTATCTATTGTATTACTAAATGCTCAAATCCAACTGCAATTTCATCACATATCAAGGTCTTCAGAAGTTCACATAAAGGAAAGCTGCAACAGTCAGTGTAATGAATCTCTGGATCATTTTCACATTGACATTTTCTCTGTATTTATATTTTTATTTTGCATAAAAGTTTTTATTCATTTAATCTGAGCTTCAAGTAAAACAAATTGCAGGTTTTCCATTTTGTCGATTGAGATTTCTGTGCCTTCAAGAGCATTATATTTTGGAGGAGCAGGCGTAAAAATGTTCTGGTAGCAAAGAAATTATTCTGCAATTTTAAGAATTTTTATCACATGCTCTAATTTGGCCACTGTGAAGAGAAAGAGATGAATTTCTAAATGACAGCAGGACAAAAGAAAAAATCTAGTCTAATCAAGAGTCCGTGCATAAATGAAGCATTTTGGCATCAAGTAATAAACAATCTGCACTTTCTGTCGCAAGGTATTCAACTACTCCATATGTTGCAACTTGATCCAAAATACCAATTTGACTACAAGATTTTGATTTGGGGATGGTAAGACAACCTTTCATTTCATTGTTTAGTTGGTTGCACAATCAAGATCAGTGTTTTAGAAGGCGCGGACGTAACGTTAAGTGTTTTACCTGATAGAGGGCGAGGCATAAGCCTCGAGGGGCTGGGCGTAAGCGGTTGACTAGAATTGCTTCATCGTAAATTTTATTTAAAAATAATTAAAGAAAAAATCCGACTTTGAAAAAGAACTGAGTAAAAATTTATAAACTAGAGCAAGGAATTTTGAAAAGAAGAAAAAGTGAAGAAAGAACTACAATCAGAAGCGCGAACCAAAGCAAGTGATGAAGGACGATGCATTTTGCTTTGTTGTTTGCTAATTGATCATTTTCCCTTTTACCCAGTAAAAGACAAAGAGAACGAACAAAGGGCTACTATTAAAAATCTTTCGACTTTTAAGTTTTTTGACTTTTTAGAATTTAACAACAAATTGACGTGTTTGTTTGTAATAAATTAAGGTCTTGTTTAGCAATTTTAATTCTATTTCGGAGAGGTTTTATGGGCTTACGCCCCAAAATAAAAGCTCGTCCCAAATGGCCCCGTTGCCTCTTTACTACACCGGGGGGCTCACCCCATAACTCGTCCCAATAATTCTAAAACACTGATCAAGACCACTATTATGCACTCCAACTTGTGTGCCAATACATCTACGTGAAACGGAAGGCAAGCATGTGCTAAAATCATCATAGATACCCTCGTTGGCATTGTCAATCCTCTAAAAAGGAGTAGAGATTTATCAATAAATCGTCAATTGTTTGACATGTATGTATAAACAATATCTACTCTAGAAACAAGGTCGGAGATACTAACCAAAAGGAGGGGGAAGTGAGCCTGTCATGCCCATTTTTTCTATAACAAAAGCAACAAGAAATCCACCAAAATACACTGTGTACATTAGGCAAGGAATGAGAGGGATCACATAACACGCAGTTGACCTGACAAAAACAGCTTTTGATCAGCAAAATATGTTATTAACTAATGAGCAACAGGCTGGAACTTCAGAGGCATAAACTAGTAACAAGAGAACATACAGTTTTCTGGAGTTGTACAACAAAAAGTTAGTTAGCAGAGAAGCAGATAGCTAATGAACTTTACCTGAAAGATCTGAGACCAAAGGACTTGATAGACAGGCGAAAGGAAACCCAAGCAAGTAGCATGAATACTGACATTACAAATGTCAAGAAACCTCCACTTAGCCCTGCGACAAGGTAAGCCTGCTTGCAGGAAGCCATTTAGCCATTTCATTTTTGAGACAAATAAAAAAGGGAAAGGGCCAATTTACCCTCTACTTTCGGACATTGTCTACATTTAACCTCTGTTATACTCCGGCCAAATTTACCCCTACCATAGCAGTGTCTTAAAAGGCGTGGGAACAAGGCGAGGCATTTTACATATGCCTCAGCGGAGCGTAAGCCCTGAGGCATGAAGCGTAAACCCCATGGGTATTTAATTTTTTATATTTCATAACATAATATAATTACAATAAATATTTGTGAATAGGTAAAATTACATAACAGTTGAAGAAAACTATAAATAAGTGAAACATACATAGAGCGTGCTCCTAAAAACTAGACAATGCTATGGAGGAACTAACAGTTACTTGAATTAAAAAGAATAAAGTTTTCTACGTGGAGAAACAAAAAGAATTACTAACCTACAATTTGAACTATGAACTTGCTCCTATTGAGGAGAATGGAGTTTTCTTGTATTTGCAAAAAAATTGATTGTTTGTTGCTTTTGGGAGATAGTAACAGACTAGCGGACAAGATAAAGAATTGGGAAAAAACATAAATTAGGGCTTCTAGCAATAAAGGCCTTGACTTTTAATTTAATGTTTTGATTCCTTTTAGAACTTTTGAGTGATTACAAGCTGACTTTTGAGAGTTCGGGTATTATATTAAGGACTTATTCAGCAATATTTATTTTAATTTGAAGAAATCTCTTGGGCTTATGCGTCACTACCAAAACGCACCTCAATGCCCGGGCGTACGTCTCAAATTGCTGACATACGCCTTTTGAGACTTTCGTCCCCCACTATCGCCTCGGGGGCCTCGCCCAGAAAACGTTGGGGCAGAGTGTTGGCCAGTCAAAAAGGCAAATGTCCAGCAAATGAAAGTAGCGGAAATGAGGATGTTGAGATGGATGTGTGGACATACTAGATTGGATAGAATTAGGAATGGAGTTATTCGGGACAAGGTGGGAGTGGCCCCTGTGGAGGTTAAGAAGCGTGAGGCAAGGTTGAGATGGTTTGGGCATGTTAAGAGGAGAAGCACAATGCCCCAGTCAGGAGATGTGAGGTGTTGGCCTTGGGAGGTGAGAGGAGGGGTAGAGGTAGACCTAAGAAGTCGTGGGTGAAGTTATCAGGCGGGACATGGAGCAGCTTGAGCTGACCGGGGATATGACCCTAGATAGAAGGGTGTGGAGGTGTAAGATTAGGGTGGAAGGTTAGTAAGTAGTCGTGTGTTTCCCTTTGTCTTCCCTACTTCGTTAGTATTAGTGCTAGTATGGTTCCCTCTTTTCCTTAGTTTGCTATAATCGCGTGTCTTTTTCTGTTACTACTTACCTTCGGTAATTCCGTAGTTGCTAGCAGTACTTCGCCATATTCTCGTGTGCTGCCTCGGACCTATTTGCCTGAATAGACTATCTTGCTATAACTTGTTATTGGTACTCCTTTCATATCCTTTGTTGTTATCTCCGATTTAGTTTTCTAACGATTTGTCTTGCTATCACTTGTTATCAAGGCTCCCTTCACCTTCTCTAGTTGAGGGTCATTCGAAAATAGTCTCTCTACCCTTCCAGGGCAGGGGTAAGGTTGCGTACATCCTACCCTCCCCAGACCCCACATGGTGGGAATATACTGGGTAGTTGTTGTTGTCACCCAGAAAATGTCTTTTAAAACACTGACCATTAGCAAACTTTAAAAAGTACCCCAAGCCCTAACAGTAACCTACAATCTCGCAAATCCCTTTTATTTAAGACGCTTTTTCTTCTCCTTCATCAATCATTTTCAGAACATTTTTTACGTTCTGCAGGAAATAACTGTTGGAAGATCCTCCATATAAAATTTGTGCCGCCGAATCGGGCAATACTGGACGCCAATTCCGCAGTCGAATCGGGCAATACCAGGCTGTATGCAGCCTTATTGGTAATGATGTAATAGACTGCATGGATACCTTGGGTGACTGCCAGCATCAGTAGCAGATAAGAGAGGAAGAAAATCCTTGGAACCATGGTTCATTAATTAGTACTCTTTAGTTTATGCTGCTTTTGATGTTTAAATAAGCTTCGATTATTAAGATCACACCAAAACCAACATAAACAGATCAGCTGATTTTAAGCAGAAAATCAGCTCACCAAACTTATGTGACTAGTTTAATTTGCTTGTACGTTTATATAACCTCACATTCAATAGCACCAACGTTAGGAGGAGAAGTAGATTAGACAGAAAGAAGCAATCGACAAGAGCCACGAATACACTTTTGTTCAGATTTGCTACTACTTAACGGCTATCAATACGTCTGGATAGTTGTATTCAGTGAAATTCGGAAACATAAAATTAGGATTCCATTTGATAGCATATGAATGATGTTGATACTTATTGGATGTTCAGATGATTTAATTGTTAATTTATCTTTCATGATTTCTAAGTAACAGCAACTACATAAGTATCAGAAAGCACTTCACACCAAGAGACAACACATTTCAAGATTTATGGTGTGAGAATATGGGATCTGATGAAATATTGATGCAAGATCAAGAAGGCCAGTAATCTATGAAATTCAATAAGTCAAGAATCCATTCAAGATTAGGATTTCTTTTCTATAAAGGATTGTTAGTTAGCATCTCATTCCTACTTAGAATATTTTTTTCTATTTTAGTTAGGCTAGGTTCTTCTTAACCTTATTCTTATTCTAGCTTAATTAGAATTAGTTATCCTTAACCTCGTCAACTTTACTCAATATGCCGAAAATAACGTTGGTGATTAGTTTTTCTAAGCTCTTGCTTCAAAAACGTGATTCCTCTTCTTGCAATCTTGAGGAACGAGTAAGATTTTTTTATCCTACATTCTTCTTACGTGAGTTTGAAGAATGTTTTTGCTAGTTTTGTTAAAAACTTTAGCGAGGTGCTTTTGTGTTTCTCTAATCTTTGTGCTTGAGAGGTACAAAATCTTGAAAGTACATTAATTTTGTATCAGAGAACAGGTTCTAGGTTCGAATTCTTGAATTCTATCTTGTTCATCATGTCGCGGGACAAGAAAACAGAATGTTCGAAATCTTCATCAATTGATGAGCAACTTCAGATTGAAAGATTAAGATTACAGCCCTTGAACGAGACAACGCAGAAATTAAAGTACAGCTAGATGGCTTAAAGAAATAAATGCAGAATCTGACTGAATTTTTTGAACGATTGGTGATTCAAATCAGTCACCAAATCCACAACAACGCCTACAACCTCCACCACCACCAAGACATAACATACCAGTGCGACCGCTACATCTACTCAGTGTTATCAAAGGCGAAAAGCGCAAAAAAGCTCTAAGGTCCATTGGGGCTTTAAGCGCAAAGCGCAAATAAAACGCGGGCTTTTGTGAAAAAGGGCGCAACGGGAACAAAAGTAAAAATATATATATATATGTAGTCCAAGACTAATAATTATAAGCATGAATAACAAATATATGGACAAAGAAATTGGAAAAAAATTACGATAAAGTAATATCAATTGTTTAATGTTGCCTTTTTAGGATTACACTCATTGGCAATGAAACGTATGTCTCGGAGCCTCGATGCAATACTAAAGCGCCCCCAAAGCGAGGCGAAGCGCTCAACATGTTTTGAGCCTCGCTTCAGGGCTTAAGCGCGCTTTAAGCCCGCCTTTGATAACAATGCGTCTACTACTTCGATATCCACCAATTTAACCGCATAGAGCAAGATATATTGAGCAGGCTGAAGAGGTTGATGTTGACCAAGCCATGAAAGTACCAAGGCACCATGTCCAATATGATAAATATTTAGATAATAAAGGGAGTCAAGAGGACGAAATTGATGAAGACCATTATTTCATCATTATCAGAGAGACAAGAAACATGCATTGGATCCACAAGTTGAACATTTACCACCAAAACTTTATGATAATCCATTGGAGTATCTAACCATGTGTGTCACTGACTTTCCGCCTTTCAGAGATGCTCAACACAATACTGACTTGGTTGTCGACTATATCATTCGAAACGAGCCAGCATATTGCGTTCATCCTAAAGTCCAGAAAAATATACATGAATAAGAGGAAGGACTGCCTTAAAAAGGAGTGGATAATGGAGAGTTTGAGATATTATTAGAGAAACAAGACGTTTCCCAACATATATCGTCAACGTGATTGTACAAGCGTTGCATTTGTTACATTCCCAAGAAGACCGTTGATCTCCATGCTGAATTCAAAGCTAGACACGAGGTTGTTTGATGAAACTTGAATAGACAGACTCGGAATAACGTCCTGAGAAAGCTGTCCAAAAGGAGCTTCGTCAGAAACGGACCGGAAGGTGGTCCACGCGCCGGCGCGTGGACAGATCTTGCCGGAAAAATCTCACTCTGGTCGGCGTGTGGATGGAGTTTTTCCGGTGGGGTTTTATGGGATTTGGCGCGTGGACAGATCTTGCCGGAAAAATCTCACTCTGGTCGGCGTGTGGATGGAGTTTTTCCGGTGGGGTTTTATGGGATTTGGTCGCCGGAGGATGGAGAACACTATGGTGGTGTTGCTTTATGCACAACATCGGTAAAAAGTGATTTTGACGCAAACAGCTTCTCAGGTCACTGAAAAATTGCACGGTGAAGACTGATTTATTCTCGGATGTCGTTGGAATGACGCATAACGATAATTATCTCACAAATGCTCTAATACTATGTGAGAATGCACGGGAGAAAAATCTATTATTAATATTCTGTTTAATTATAATACAATGAGCTCTATTTATACTATTCATATCATACTCCTATTTTATGTAGGACTAGGACTAATTCATATAATTTACATAACTATGTAACATGAGGAATGAGTGAGCAAGGCTTCTCCATCTTACATTCTTCTAGACGTGAGTTTGAACAACGCTTTCGCTAGTTTTGTGAAAAAAATTAGGGGGGTGCTTTTGTTTTTCTCTATTCTGTGTGCTTGAAAGGTGTAAAACCTTCGGGCGGGATCCTACTTGAATTATAATTTCATGATGCAAGATCAAGAAGGCCAAGAATCTACGAAATTCAATAAGACCGATGAACCCATTCAAGATTAGGATTTTTTTCCTATAAAGATTAGAATTTCATAATTCCTATATCCTAGTAATTAGATTCTTGTTTTAGTATGATTATATTTGTAGTTCTAATGAAACTAGGATTGTTAGTTGGAATTCCATTCACATTTGTGGACACCTGTATGTTCAAGGTCCCACTTCTTTTTATTTTTATCTTATTTTTGTCAAATTAATTTTTTCTGCACATAACCCTTCCACTCCTTCAGAGCCCACCAGAAAACAACCTGAAAACCTCCAGATTTTACCGGTCAATATCTCCGTCGATTGTTTTTTTTCTCTCCCACCTAATACCTTTCACTTCCACAGTTTTATCATCTTCTCACCTACAAAATAAGAACCATTTGCAAAACATTCAAGTCCAACCTTTTACCACCAAAAATCATAGAGAAAAAAACACAAACTTAGAGACAAAAATCACCGCCTCCAAAAATCAGAGAGAATAATTAGGAAGCGGCGAATAACTTTTACCATGATTGAAATCTGACCCGATTTTTTCTAGCAAATCAGCAAAAATTTTCAACAAATCAAAAAGTTGCGAGCTTGTTGCTTTTCAATTTCTTATTACCCATTCTTACTCGAAAAATTAGTCTCGGTCTCTTCCATCTTTCTTGATCCGATGAATTTATTTTATGATAATGGATGTTGACTTTTCTCTAATATGGAGTTTTTGAGTGTGATTGATGGTAATAATTGAAGAATAGTCAGATATGTGGGTTGAATATGGAGCTATTGAGTTTGATTTATCAAAATCTGGTTATGGCTTTAATTAAGAATAAAAGAGGAAAAGACAGAAAAAGAAGAAGATAAATGGAGGGGGGTGGGGGTGGGGAGATAGGTGCGACAAATAAGGAAGGGGAGAGAGCAAAGGGAAATGAGTAAAGAAAAGAAGGGTAGAGGTAAGTGTGCGGGGATGGGTAAATAAAGCTGAATTTGTTTTTCTATTTTTTAAATTAATTATTATCTATTTTTTTAAAATTATGTATCGTATTCACGCACTTAATACCCGTGATTAACACGCAAATGGCCACATCATCTATAATATTGCTAGATCAGCATAGTCAACGGTCAAAGATTTTTATTAGTAGACATTTTCTCAAGTAGAGGTGTTCAAATGGGAAAATCCAAAGTTCATGTATCGGCTTTCAAAAGCGCTACAAGTTTAAGTGGCCAGGAAGCCATTACGCCTTTTTTGTTTGATTCTTCTTCCTTTATTCAACGATTCTTGCAATCTTGCGGGGTTAAGGAACGAGTGGATAAGGTTTCTTTTCATCTTATATTCTTCTAACCTGAGTTTGAAGAACGCTTTCGCTAATTTTGTGAAAAACTTTAGCTGGGTGCTTTTGTTTTTCTCTCTTCTTTGTGGTTGAGAGGTGCAAAACCTTGAAGGTACTCAATTTGATATCGAAGCACAGGTTCCATGTTCGAATTCTTAACTTGTTATCTTATTCATCGTGTCACCAGACAAGAAAATAGCAAATTTGTGATCCTCTCCAATGGATCATCAATTAAAAATTCAGAAATTAAGAACGAGACAATGAAGAAATTAAATTGCAGCTAAATAGCTGACGCAATCAATAAAGCATCTAACCGAATTGGCTGAAGGTTTGGTGTTTCAATAACATACTAGTGCTACCGCCACGTCTACCACTTCGGTATCCACCAATTCAACCGCATAGAGCAAGATATATTGAGCAAGTTGAAGAGGTTGAAGCTGACCAAGACATGAGAGCACCAATGCACCATGCCCAATATGATAAATATTCAGACAATCGAGGGAGTGAAGAGGACAAAACTGATGAAGACCAATATCAAAGAGACAAGGAACATGCATTGGATCCACAAGTTGAAGATTTACCACCAAAATTTTATGATGATTCATTGGAGTATCCAGCCACGTGTGTCACTGACTTTCCGCCTTGAAGAGATGTTCAACACAATATTGACTTGATTGTTGACTTTATCATTCCAAACAAGTCAGCATATTGCATTAATCCTAAAGTCCATAAAAATATGCATGAACAAGAGGAAGGATTACCTAAAAAGAAGTGGATAATGGAGAGTTTGAGGTATATTGGAAAACAAGATATCTTCACCTCATAAATATATATATGGCCATCGTCAAAGTGAATGTTGGTGTACAAGCATAGCAATTGATGCAGTCTCAAGAAGAGCATTGATCTCTATGCTAAATTACAAGCTAGACATGGAGTTGGCTAAGTTTCATGTAGTTTTGACATCAATAACTTCATATTGTAAGATGAAGTTTGAAGTCAACATAGAAAGATCACTTGGAGAAGGCTTGGTAGAAAATTGGAACTTAGAAAGTGGGATTTTGTTCGACCACATTCTAAGTTTTCTTACAACGTGAAGAAGCTCTATGATAAACTAGCAAGATGTAATTTGAAACCTGGTGAGCATTGGGTACCTATTCTCTACTACAGCAAATCTTGCGCCATCTATGGAAGTTGTTAGACTCGAGGACGAGTCTTTTTCAACCGGGGGAGAATGATGCAAGATAAAAAACGCTAAAAATCCAAGAAATTCAAGAAGTCCAAGAATCAAATCAAGATTAGGATTTCGTATTTCTAATCAAACTAGGATTGTTAGTTGATATCTTCATTCTTATTCTAGTTTAATTAGGATTAGTTTTCCTAAACCTTATCAATTTCACTCATTGTAAGGCCTAGTTAAATGGTTTAATATGCTGAAAATAAACTTTGGTGATTAGTTTCTTTGAGCATTAGCTTCAAAAACGTGATTTAGTTTTTATTTCATTGTTCTTTCTTCCTTTATTCAATGCTTCTTACAATCTTGCGAGATTGAGGAACGAGTGGGTAAGGTTTGTTTTCATGTTACATTCTTTTAACCTGAGTTTGAAGAACGCTTTCGCTAGTTTTGTGAAAAACTTTAACGGGGTGCTTTTGTTTTTCTCTCTTCTTTGTACTTGAGAGGTGCAAAACCTTGAAAGCACATCACGAAGTTAAGCTTGACTCACGCATGGGTAGGAATTAGCATTATAGTCTTCGGAATTTTAACTTATGACATATATATATATATGGGTCTTGCTAACATATATATGAAGGTAGTATGTTAGCACCCTACCCATTTTTGCTTTCACTAATATATCCCTACCACGTCACTAAAATAAAACACTATCAGAGACATTTTGGTCGTTTCACTAAAAAATTTAATTTCCCTCTCCCTGTAAAGTTGGTGGGATTCTTTTCTCATTTCCCATTTTCTAACCTTCAATCTCCACCCATATGAGACTTCTCAAATTGTGAAAGTTCTTTTGTTTCTTTTCTCTTCGTCTAGACTAATACATTATAAAGGTAACTTTTCTTTCATTTGATTTTCGATGCCCTACAATTGGTATATTTGATTCCATCCATTAAGTGTAAATTTTAAATTCAAAGTTTTAGAGACGTTCATCTTCTGGCTGAAGAATGTACTTTATATTCCAGCTCCAACGTATTTGGCTTGCAAGCGTTGCTACCCTTTTATAAATACACGTATTATAGCGAAGGAGTTGATCCCCGTGTAGGATGAGTCATTCTTCCGATGCTAGAAACTTTGATCGTTGGCGTCGACCACGAAAGTACTCGCTTCATTCTAAAATGTGATCTTCATCTTTTCCAAGCTTTTCCCGACATCAGAATTTGGGAGAGAAGCTTGTAGGAGGAAAAGAAAGAAATGGAGATGGGGATCTGGAATCGTAAAGATGGAATTAAGTGGGAATTAAGAAGAAGACCAAATTGCCCCTGAAAGTCTTTTATTTTAATAAGGTGGCAGGGGTAATTTAGTGAAAGCAAAAATGGGTATGATGCTAACATACATATACATATATATATATAAGTGCAATGGTATTTTTGTCAAGACATGCCATAAATCTTTAACATCCAACATTTGACTTCACATTCCTTCATGTCTTAGCAATAAGAAAGTACAGGTATAGGCGTATTTTTTTTAATGGTGATTTCTGAAAACGGTGGATGAAGGAGAAGAATAAGTGCCTTAAATAAAAGGAATTTGGGAGATTGTAGGTTACCACTAGGCCTGGGGTAAAAGGATTGCTAATGGTATGGGTATATTTGGCCAGATAGTATAGCGGAGGCTAAATATAGATAATATCCGAAAGTAGAGGGTTAAATTTGGCCCTCTTTACATACTTCACCAAGTCTGGAAAAACTGAGGTGGCAAAGTCAATCAAACTCAAAAGAAAAGTATTAAATGCAGATAACTTATAGAAAAACTATTACGCACCACTGTTAAAACGGAATACAACCCAAATGCTCCCCAAAATTTAGCTTCAGAATCTAGTTCCTAGAGAAGACAAAAAAAAAAGGAAAATGAAAGAACGCCAATCATTGCCATTATCTCTGCAATATAAGCATAAATCTTGTGAACTCCACATACATAACATTTCGCCGATAAAATCTCTATATAACTCATGGAAGAAGCATAGTTGAGTCACCAAATCACAAATGCATAGTTTATATAATTACTATGGAACAGAATTTGGAAATTAACGCAGCACTTAACACTTAAATTTCTCCAAAAATTCAATACCCCCCACCCCAGGTGCGAGCACGGGCAAAAGAAAATCCCTGCCAGCATTAACTAACAAGAAAAAGAGGTGTTACCTAACCTACTCTGCCTATATCTCCCCTCTCCCTCATTCCTATTCAATTCTCGTCACAAAATAAGATTGAATAGCTAAATGGCAAAAAACTATCAGCTGTTTCTAGACACCAATTAAAAATCATGAGACAATATATCAAAGTGGCCCTAAACTTAGCTGAATGTATCAGCTTGCTTTCTTTGTTTTACCACTTTGAAATCCAAAGTATTCTCCGAGGGATGTCAAAAAGTGCAGTGAAATTACCAAATAAAATATATAAAAATCAGTCCACAGTGTAATGAGTGAAATGAAGAACAAGATAGATCTTTGTCAGGTACATATTTATAAAAAAGGAAAAGATGAAACAAAAAAACATATATATGAAAAGCAGAATCTTTGCCAAACCAATATTAAAAAGATGCACCTCTTCTGACAACTTCAGGACAGAAACATCTTGAGTCAAAGGGAAGCTTTTCCAGAGCATTCTTGGAATCAACATCCCAGCAAGTGAACAGGGTATGAACATCATGAATGCCAAATATGGTGTAGAAAACCTATTCATGAAAACAATTTCAGAAGACTTGTCAGTCAAGTGGAAAACTTCTGTTTGTTGGCGTAAAAGTATAAGCAGCTTGATGAGGATGTGGCACATCTAAGTCCTTTATAAAGCAAGAAAATGATAGCAATTTGACAGGAGAATTTGAAGGCCAACCATTAGAAGCAACTTGAGGCATTCCAGATTTACTTGGCTGGTGTCTTTATGTTACATAAAACATGTCTCCAGATTATATATATATAAAGATTTAAAGTAATGAAATGGCCATAAGAGAACTAATAGCCGCAGCTTCCACAAAAATTATCCTTCAGGTTAGCACCTGAATTTTTCATAAATACAATATTATCAGGATACTCGGTGTAAAAGTAATCACAATATTGTCGTCATGGAGCAGAAAACCAGACAATCAAATAGTCTGGTTACTAAGCTCCCGCTATGTGTAGGGACAGAGAAGGGCTGAAGCACATTGGGTCTATCATATGCACCTTTACCTTACATTTTGCAAGAGGTTATTTCAACGGCTTGAACCCGTGACGGAAAATTTTACCATAGTCAAACACAATTTTTTTTAAAAGGAAAAGGGCCAAATTTGCACCTCTACTAAGTGGAAAAAATCAATTTTGCCCTCTGCTATACTTCCGATGCAGAAATACCCCTGACATTATTACCCAAGTGGCTCAAATATACCCCTCCTCCGTCAGGGTTGTCCAAGGTGAACACTCAATCCCACGTGGCACTGACATTTTGGTGAGATGGACGACATGTGGCATGCCACCTCACTGCCCCCAACCCACTTTACCCCTTCACCTCTACTTCTTCTTACGTAAAAGAATTGATGACCAGAGACTTGGACTTATGGTCACGCAAAGATGGGAGAAATGAATGCAATTCAAGTTAGTTATATGGATGCGGAAAAGAGCATACGGCCATGAATTTTTTGGCGCATTAAAGATCAGAACAACATTTCTGTTTGTGAATTTTATCAAGCAATCATCTATGGTTTTTGAGCTTTATTATTGGAATTGAAAAGAAAGGACAAGACATTTATTTGCTCCTTCAATTTATCCCGATATGCAAAGCATAGCAAAGCATAAGCTACAACTTTCTCCTTCTTTTAGCTTTGAATCTTCGTAATAATTTGCGCCTTGTGAGATCTTCGCTTACTGAGCTTTATCTGTGTTGTTTTCCTTTTATGTCTTCTACAAAATCTTGAGATCTTCAGTCAAGAACCTCAGAATCTTCACGAATTATTTTTCCCTTCTGAATTTTCTCATTGCATTAAATACATATATTGATTTTCTCCATTTGTCATTCCACTGTCCAGCTGCTCCACGTCTTTGTATGTGCTGTTCATCTGTAAGAACTTAAACTTCTCATCTTTTCTCCATTGATTCTCCATGGATCACACATTTTCGATCTACTAATTTTGTACTTCAATTTAACCATGGAAATGTTACATACATCTTCACATATATATCTGAAGATAATATTTTCACAAAGAGTACTATACAGTTGTTCTCCTGGGGAAGAAGCAGCAGAAGGAAAGGGGTAAACCGTAAAATGGATTGGAGAAGGTGAGGTGGCATGCCATGTAGCATCCATCTCACCAAAATGTCAGTGCCACATGCGATGGGTATCCACCTTGGACAGCCCTAACGGAGGAGGTCTATATTTAAACCACTTGGATTAAATCGGGGGTATTTTTACTTCGAAGTATAACGGAAGACAAAATTGATCATTTTCGCATAGTAGAGGGACAAATATGACCCTTTTTCCGTAAAATATAATTTTCCAACAAACCCGGAGAATGATATTTCATGAATAAGCAAACATACCAGTTCATCGACTGACCAGAAAACAGCAATCTTATGACAGCAAAGGCAACTGGAAAAACAATTCCTAGCAAAATTGCAAAGATATGATACAACATTCCTGCATAACAGTCAAAAAAACCATTTTAAACTAGCAGGAAAGAGAAACAAGCTTTTAAGACCACTCGCCCAACCAAAGAGAGAATTGAAGTATGTTTGTTACCTTTAAGAAAATCATTGAAGGTTGCAAAACTACAGGTCAGTCCCCAAGTTGGAAACCGTAAGAGAAGTGCCACAAGAAAAAAGATGACAAGAGGAAAACTATGAAGTAGCATAGCTTGCTCTCTTGAATAGTATATCTACAATGAGAAGAAGAACAATAGGTACTCAAAGTTAATTACCCACTTCATATAATAACTAGATAAGATCTTCATCGTGAAAATTGTTGGCTTACCAAGAACCACGACAAGTAATCAAAGAAAACTGCATGTTCATTGTCAGATCTATTGACAGCAGATCTTAATCTCCTCTCATGTGCATTTTGCAGGTTAGATGAGTTTGTGAAGGCTTTGATTATTCTTAATAAATTGTCTCCACGTGCTTGAATGCTTCCAGGTCTAGGTAAGAAAGAATTCTCATGTATTAGAGGAAGCATCCAAGTAGACGCAATAGTCTTAAAATTTCAATTGGTGATCTATACCAAAACAGCAATTATAATGCGTACAATAGTCTTTCAACAGTATCAGATGCGGTATGGTAAAAATAACCACCAAGGAGGAAGATAATATCCAGTCCAGGAATATCGCCAAAATCTTGGGCAAACATTCTGTAGTCTGTATCACCAGGAATAATACCAAAAAGATCCTACAAGCACATTGGAAAAGAGAAACTTTCAACTCCATATAAATCACTCACTACTTGAAGGAACTGGTAGATAGATATCAAGAAAAAAAATTATGTACTAGATAATATTCTGTGAACCTGAGCTGCACTATTCGCCATAGGATAGAGTGCCGATTGAGCATAAACATATGAAGGCCAGGAACCAGGTCCAGATTGGCAAACAAAATCTGTCAATCCAACAATGCACAGCAGGTGAAATTCTAACAATATCAATGGCATAGAGAAGGAAAATTTTGAGAATTGAATGCTTAACTCTCCTCATGGAGCAGATAATTTGGCCTGGACAACTTGTCATTCAGAGTGTCAGACTTGTGCATGGTGAACCAATTAGTAGGACATCATAACTCGAACATGATACCCTAGTAGAGATAGTGATGGATAGATGCCCATAAAGGTCAAATTCACTATCACTTTATTGTTCGTAGGATGATATTATTGATTTATATAGACATTTTTAAGAAATGGACTTCCCAAAAACTAGCTGAAGAGGTGAATATCACTCAAAAATATAAGAAGATTACAACCTAACACTTGACTGAAGTGGGAGCCTAGGGCTTAACACCTAGGGCGTAGAGTTACATAACACGGGTGGTTCAACATTAGATAGCCAAACATCTGAGATGGATTTGGCTATAGTATCATGTTGAGAAAATGGATAGTGCCGAACTCAACCCAAAAGGCTAACTCAAGTTGTGAGAATTATCTGAGACCATATAAGAAAATTACAACCCATGTTTTTTTTAAATAAGGTAAAGTTTTATTAACGAAGTACCAAGACGGTACCAGAAAGTTACAAAACACTGATGGGAATATCCATGCAGTTAGTTACAACATTTTCCTAACAACTCCAGGAAATCCAAGTGATGATCAATACTATCAACAAGACTGCCCTTAAACCAAAGAAACAAATTATGCAAACACTTGCCTTTAACTATGTTGATTAGTGTAATTAAGCAGGAAGATTTGATTTGATTTGTATTTTATTCTCTAGCCAAATTATAGGCTGATATTATTCTGTAGCTTAATTATAGGAATCACTGATTCCCTTTCCTAGTTTAGTCATAGGATTCATTGTATAAACATCAGTGCTTTTGATGTGAATAATACACAACAATACAAGAAGCTCTTATTCTTCTTGAAATCTTCATGGTATCAGAGCCCTGCTGCCATTTTTGAGGTCATCAGCATCACTAGGGCTTCAATTCTTTGAAAGAGGTTGAGTTTTTTCTCCCTCACAGTAAGTTGTATGCATCGAAGCTATTATATAGCAGTAGTGAGGGAAAACTAACACCACTACGAGCTTCCTCATGCGACGGCGACCAAACCCCAGTGAGCAGCTCCGAGAAAGACCACCCCACGCGCCTCCACGCGCCGCCAAACAGTCCCAGTTCCGGCGCGCGTGAAGCCCACGCGCCGGCAAGTAGACAGTTTTCCGGCGACTTTTTTTGAAATTTTTTTGCTCCTCTCAGGTCGCCGGTGAGTTTCGACCATACCCCTGTTGGAATTTTAGTTTTTCAAGGAATTTTTTTTTTCCTTCTCTGTTCTGCCTTTGTTCTGCCTTCTGCCCCAGTACCTTTCTTTTCCTTTTTTTCTGGACTGCTACTTAGCACAGTTAAATTGGATGGGGCTGGTACATATCTTGCTTGGTCAAGATCCTGTTTGCTTTTTATTAAGTCCAGAAAGTTGCTTGGTTATATTACGGGAGAAAAGAAAGCACCTGTTGTTACTGATGCTAGCTACAGTCAGTGGGATTCAGATAACTCCCTAGTTATGACATGGCTTCTGAATACTATGCACCCTCGAATTTCTAAACAGTATTTATTACTTGATACTGCTGAAAAGAGCTGGAATTCCACTAAGTGCACTTACTCTCGTAAGGGAAATGACGCTCAGGTCTTTGAAATTCGAAATATGATTCATGCCACTAAGCAAGGTGAGTTATCTATCACTGACTACTATTCTGAATTAACTGGATTATGGCAGGAAATTGACTACTATCAGGATCTCCAAGCGAAGTGTACCGATGATGCAGTTCTCTTCCAAAAATTGGTTGAAAAGGAGAGGATATATGATTTTTTGGCCGGTTTGAACCCAGAGTACGATCAGATCAGGGTTCAAGTTCTTGGTAAAATTCCTTTTCCTTCTCTTGAGGACGCATACTCTTATGTTTAACAGGAAGAGAGCCGACGAGGAGTCATGCTCTATTCCGCAACAATCGAGAAGTCTGGGTTAACTGTGTCTCATGAGCAGCCAAAGGCGTTCACCTCTGATAAAGATCACTTGCACTGTGATTATTGTGGAAAGCCAAGACATACCAAAGAGACATGTTGGAAACTGCATGGTAGACCAACTAGAGGTCGTGGAGGCAAGCGTGTTGGTCTATTAAGGGGACAAGTTAATATTGCAGAAAATAAGGAACCATTCAGAGACAATGCCTCAGGAGAAACTCTGTCTTCGGAGGAAGTTCAACACCTTCGTCGTCTCCTGAACAAACTTGACACTTCTAATGTTGGGACTTCCAATTATGTGCAGTCAGGTATTGCCTTTAATGCCCATCTTAATTCTTGGATTATTGATTCTGGTGCGAATAGACACATGACAGGCTCCTCTAAAGGTTTTCAAAACTACTCTCCATGCCCTAAAGGGGACTGTGTCAAAATAGCTAATGGCTCCCTAACTCCTGTCTCTGGAACAGGTTCTGTTATCTGTACTCCTGATATTACATTGTCATCTGTTCTTCATGTACCTGAGTTTCCCGTTAACTTACTATCTGTTAACGCCATCACCAAACAACTAAAATGTAGTGTCGAGTTCTTCCCTGATTATTGTGTGTTTCAGGATCTTCAAACAAGGAAGAGGATTGGCAGTGGTAGAGTGCATGACGACTTATACTGGATTGATGGAACTCGAGCCTTTGGTCAAGCTTTTTTTGGGGGAAATAAGAAGGTTAACCAAGAAATAATACAGTGGCATAAACGGTTGGGTCATCCATCCTTCTTTGTTCTAAAGAAATTATATCCTAGTTTGTTTTCTAGAACCGAGTTTGAATCTTTGTTTTGTGATGCTTGTGAATATGCCAAGCACACTAGAAACTCTTATCCTTTAAGTGATAATAAAAGTATTATCCCTTTTTCGACTATTCACTCTGATGTATGGGGTCCCACTCAAACAGTTTCCTTGTCTGGTAGTCGATTTTGTTACTTTTATTGATTGTTGCACTAGGATGACTTGTGTATATTTGTTAAAAGCAAAAAATGAAGTCTTCTCCTGTTTTCAGTCGTTTCATAAGATGATTTGTACCCAATTTGAGGTTAAGATAAAAATCTTGCCAACTGACAATGGCACAGAATATACGGGTAAAGATTTTGGTGCTTATTTGGAGTCTTTTGGGATAATCCATCAAACGAGTTGTCCTTATACTAGTGCACAAAATGGGGTTGCTGAAAGGAAAAATAGGCACTTGCTAGAAGTGGCACGATCTCTAATGTTTACTATGAATTTACCAAAACCTTATTGGGGGGATGTCATTCTAGTAGCTGCCTATCTTATCAATAGAATGCCACTTAAAAGCCTCAATTTTCAGAGTCCCCTAGAAGCCTTGAAGAGTAAGAATGATTATATTGTTCCTCCGAAGGTGTTTGGCTGTGTTTGCTTTGTTCACACTAGGAATTCGGGAAAACTTGATCCTGGAGCTATTAAATGTGTCTTTATTGGGTATTCTCCAACACAGAAAGGGTATAAATGCTATCATCCTCCTTTCTAGAAGATCCTTCGTCAGCATGAATGTTACCTTTCGAGAATCTGAACCCTATTACAATAAAACACCATGACCTCTTCAGGGGGAGAGCTATAAGGATGAAGAGATGATTCCCACTGTTGAAAGGATTCCGACTGTTGAAACTCCTAAGACAGGAGAATGTGAAATTGAAGAAAGAATTCAGGGGGAGACTATTGGGCGTTTGGATAAACCTGATTTGATGACTTACTCAAGAAAAAAGAGAGTTGAAGAAGTCATCATGCAATCTACTGAAGCTCAACCCTCTTCTGCAGTTGAAACCTCCTCTCCTGGTGAGTTATCTACATTTCCCAGTGAGTTAGATGTACCTATTACTCACAGAAAAGGAGTCAGATCTTGCACCAAACATCCTTTATCTAACTTTGTCTCCTATGATTCCTTATCTCCTTCCTAGAGCTTTTGCCTTGTCTATTTCTTCTGTGTCTATTCGCCAGAATTGGAGGGAAGCTTTTGCAGATTCTAAAAGGAAGCAAGCTATGACTGAAGAAATGAAGGCCTTGTCAAAAAATGAGACTTGGGATCTTGTCACTTCACTACTAAATAAGAAATTGGTTGGCTGCAAATGGGTTTTTACTGTAAAGCACAAAGCTGATGGTTCAATTGAAAGATTCAAAGCAAGACCGGTGGCTAAGGGATTCATTCAAAATTATGGAGTTGGATTATCAGGAGACATTTGCACCTGTTGCAAAAATGAACACTATTAGAATTCTTTTGTCTTGTGCAGTTAATCTTGATTAGGACTTACAACAGTTTGATGTGAAGAATGCATTTATTCATGGCGACTTAGAAGAAGAGGTGTATATGGAGATTCCTCCTGGATTTGATACTGAACAAAGTCAAGGAAAAGTGTGCAGACTGAAGAAAGCCTTGTACGGACTGAAGCAGTCTCCAAGAGCTTGGTTTGACAGATTCTGCAAAGCAATGATCTCCTTCGGTTACCAGCAAAGTAATGCCGATCATACCCTCTTCATGAAACACCAAAAGGGTAAACTCACTCTTCTCATTGTTTATGTTGATGACATAGTAATGACAGGGAATGACGATGAAGAGATGACCCAATTGAAGAAGCTGTTAGCCCAGGAGTTCGAGATCAAAGATCTAGGGAAGTTACAATACTTCTTGGGAATTGAGGTTGCTAGATCAAAAAGAGGAATCTTTATTTCTCAAAGGAAATATATCCTAGATCTCCTGAAAGAAACTGGTATGACAGGTTGCAAACCAGCAGAATCTCCCATTGAAAGCAATCACAAGTTACAAACTGGGGTTGGAAAGTCAATTGATAAGGAGAGATATCAGAGGTTAGTTGGAAAACTTATTTTTCTCTCTCACACTCGGCCACATATAGCATATTCAGTTAGCTTGGTGAGTCAGTTCATGCACGATCCACGAGATCCTCATATGCAGGCTGTCTTTCACATTTTGCGGTATCTGAAGTCTGCACCAGGAAAGGGTCTACTTTTCTCCAAATATGGTCACCTCCAGATAGAAGCCTTTACAGATGCGGATTGGGTTGGATCTCTAGATGACAGAAGATCTACTTCTGGTTATTGTACACTCGTGGGAGGGAATGTAGTTACTTGGAGAAGCAAAAAACAAAATGTAGTTGCCAGATCCAGTGTAGAAGCAGAATATAGAGCAATGGCCCAGGGTGTTTGTGAACTGATTTGGCTACAAAAGTTAATGGAGGAATTGAGACTGTCTGGGGAAGCTTTTGTTATACTGCGACAACAAGGCTGCAATCAGTATAGCTCATAATCCTGTTCAACAATGATAGAACAAAACATGTTGAAATTGATCGACATTTCATCAAAGAAAAGATTGTTGGTGGTACCTTGAGTTTGCTGCATGTATCGTCAGAAAAGCAGCTAGCGGATGTGCTCACGAAAGGTCTCAGCAAAAAGACTTTTTACACTTTGGTTTGCAAGTTAGGCATGTGCGACATCTTTGCACCAACTTGAGGGGGAATGTTGATTAGTGTAATTAAGTAGGAAGATTTGATTTGATTTTGTATTTTATTCTCTAGCCTAATTATAGGCTGATATTATTCTGTAGCTTAATTATAGGAATCACTTATTCCCTTTCCTAGTTTAGCCATAGGATTCATTGTATAAATATCAGTACTTTTGATGTGAATAATACACAACAATACAAGAAGCTCTTCTTCTTCTTGAAATCTTCAAACTCTAAAAATCTGCTCTCTTCGCCCATCAAAACAAGCCCTACTCCTCTCTAGGCAAATGGTCCAGAAAATGCACAAGGAAAATGTCCTCCAAATTTGCTTCAATGCTTTATGTGTCCTTTGATGCTGCCAGCTCCCCAATAGAGAGCTAAGACTCTGAGGCATGACCCATGAGACCCACATATACTAAAAGGGAACCCTTTTTTTTAGCCCTTTTTCATTTGTGCATCTTTCTCCCATGCTTTCTGTTGGTCAACAACCAACCAAAGTGCAACTCCGAGCATTGTCTAGCAAATCTGCAATGCAAAAGAAGGTGGTTCACAGTCTCCACTTCTTCCTCACATAGATAACACCTGTTACCAAGTGAAAAACCTCTCCGCTGAAGATTTGTTTTGGGTGAGACAAGCTTCCCAAGCAGCAGTCCAACCAAAACATGCAACTTTAACAGGGGGTTTGTTCCTCCAGATCACTTTCCAAGGCCAATTTGTTTCCTATTGACTTGTTCTCTTCCTTAGCAAGTTGTAGCAATTATTGACTGAGAACTTCATATCTTTGCTAGCTGTCCATACTAATAAGTCTTTTTTGCTTTGATTAATATGAGTTGAGCCCAACTGAAGGAGTAGATGACAGAAATTTTCTATTTCCCAATCATTCAAATGTCTTTTAAAATTCATCGGCCAACTTGAATCTGAATAGAGCTGAAGCACAACTCCATCTCTATTAGTACAACAGCTAAATAGATTAGGAAATTTTTCTTTCAAGGTTCCATCATGAATGCATAAATCATTCCAGAACTGAATCTTTCTTCCATTCCCCAACTCCAACGTAGTAAATTGCTTAAATTCCTCCCATAATTTGCAAACCTCTTTCCACACTCCCCCTCTAGTATACACACTTTTGCAAGAGGGATTACAACCTTATCTATTGCCATAAATGGCTTCAATTATTTTTACCCAGATTGCTTCTTCATCCCAACTAAATCTCCACAACCATTTGAATAACATGCTTTTATTATGTAATCTCAGATTTCTAACTCCCAAGCCTCCCCTTTCTTATGTTTAAGAACTATCTGCCATGTAACTGAATATTTTTGTTGTCATTGTTCCCATCCATAAAAGTTGATTCCTCATAGAGTTCAACTTTTTCTCTATTGTAGCAGGCATAGAGAATAAGAACATTAGATAAGAGCGCATCCCGTCTAGAACACTATTTATCAATGTGAGTCTCCCTCCAAATGACAACTACTGTTTTTTCTAGGGAGTCGTCTTGTTGGCTTATCTATCCCTTTTTTTTTGTGCAAGTTGGCTTATCTATCCAAGACCTCTTGCCAAATGCTTTGGTCATTTCTCCTTAATCCAAGAGGGAATCCCAGAAAGAATGTCGGAAAATTATCCACTTGGCACCCCACAAATATCTACTAGTTCTTCAATACAGTCCTCATCATTAATGCTATAAATATTACTCTTGATTGACTTTCAAACCAGAAACTGCTTCAAAGGACAGTAAAGTACCTCTGAGACATAGGAATTGTTCCTTCTCTGCCTCACAAAATAAAAGAGTATCATCAACCCATATATTTATCCGATGTTCTAACAGATATAAACTCTAATCAGTCTTTAACTAGAGAATCGTTATGATTAATCAGTTCCAATACACATAATTACGATTATGATAGGAATCTGATTTGTTTATTATATCCTAAGTTGCTCAGACACAAGTGCGGGTATCCGACACGGGTGCGGATCTAGAGGTCCGATTCTTCAAGATGTAAATTCCGAGATTCGGGGATATGGATCCTAGTACGGATACAAGTGCGGGGATCAAGCTAAAAATAATTCAAAACTAAAAATATCTCTAAATTATGAGAAATTTTGTGGAATACTTATGTGTAGCTTGTAAATTGTGAATTTCTTTTATATTCTCAAGTTATAAATAAGTAAAGGATTGATTTCCTAGATAAGGTATTCCATTTTTTTTGGTAAATTTACCTTAGTTTTGGTTCTGATTTCGGGAATCAAATTGTATCTCGTCTGGAATTTTTCCGTCCGTCGTGGTCAAAGTACCTAAAATTATTTGATCAGATCCAGTACATCCAGTACAGATCCCTAGCCACACCATACTAGTGTCGTGTCGATACGGGTGCGGCACCTAAATTGTTGTGTCAAAGCAACTTAAATTATATTTGCTCTATCAACCTACTAAACAAAAATATACAACAGCAAACCCAGTATAATTCCACAAGTGGGGTCTGGGGAGGTAGTCTGTACGCAATTTTACCCCTAAACTAAAATATGCATAAGAAAAAAAAATTGGAGAAAATTGTGACAACACAACCCCTTGTTTTGAGTATTTGTTCCCAATATTCATGATTTGAGACTTTGTATAGGGGGTATTATGTCTTGGGAGTTGTGGGGTCCGAGGGGCTCGAGTGAGTTTCGACGGCATTTGGAACAAGTTCGAAGTTGTTTGTTTGTCACTAGTTCACCGCGATTGCAAGATGGGCTCGCAATCGCAAAGGGTGCTGGCCAGGTCAGCTTCGCGATTGCGAAGGTGGTGATTGTTGTCCCGAAGAGTAAAGGGCTTTACGCTACGCTCAGTTGACTTCTTCTATCGCGGAGAGCTTGATTGCAATAGCAATGAATAGCCAACTGACTAACTCCGTGTAACAATTCAACCCCTATTTTTGAGCTATTGCGTGTCGTTGCATATTTTGCGACTTCCTGTAGGTCCAGATGATGTTTTGGTACTTGCAGGCGCGGTTGGTTTGGGATCTGAGGGACTCGGGAGTGTTTCGCCACCATGGCAAAGAACTTGGAAGTTATAGAATCTCTTATTACAACCCTACCCTTATTTTTAGCATTTGCTCTTTGTTTTATGTTTGAGGCCTTCAGTAGGTTCATATAGCGTTTGTTGGGATAGTTTGAAAGGGTTTCGGAGGGCTCGATTGAGGTTCAGCATCATTCGGGACAAAGATGAAATTGTAAAAAAATTGCACCTTGTGCTCTGGTGCATGTAGACCTGGTGCATTTGAGGAAGTGTTGTCAAAGGCTTATCTGAGGCGCATTTAAACCCTGAAGCTCAGAGATGCTTGAGGTATGCGCTTAGCCTCACCTAGGTTGCACCGGTGTTATCAAAGGCGAAAAGCGCAAAAAAAGCTCCAAGGTCCGTTGGGGCTTTAAGCGCAAAGCGCATATAAAGCGTGAGCTTTAACGAAAAAAGGCGCAACTAGAGAAAGAGTAAAAATATGTATACGTAGTCTAGCACCAATAATGATAAGTATGAATAACAAATATATGGACAAAGATATTGGAAAAAAATTATGATAAAGTGAAGTATCAATTATTTAGTGTCGTCTTTTTCAGGATTACACTCATTGGCAAGGAAAAGTACGGTTTAGAGCCTTGATGTAACACTGAAGCGCCCACAAAGCGAGGCGAAGCGCTCAACATGTGTTTGAGCCTCGTTTCAGGGCTAAAGCGCACTTTAAGTGCGCCTTTAACAACACTAGGCTGCACTTTAATGTTGGCAAGGTATTAAGGTCTGCACCTAGGGGTGTTCATAAAAACCCGAAAAACCGAACCAAACCGACCAAAACAACCGATACATTTTAGGTTTGGTTTGGTTTTGAATTTTAAAAACCGATCAAATTTGGTTTGGTTTGGTTTCAATCAAAAAATAACCGAAAAAAACCGAACCAAACCGACTATAAAAGTAGCTATTTAAATTTATTATTACACCTATATATATGTATATTTTTATATAAAGTTTTAAAATTTTATGGTATACATTAGTCATTTATTTTTAGTCTAATTCTTTGTTATTTAATAATTTAATTCTTTACCTTTACATTCTAGTTTGATTGGTAATTTTCTTTCGCAAAATATAAAAAATTTATTTCATGCTAAAAATAAATCGATTTTTAATTGAGGACTTAAATTATTCATCACTATTTTATTCAATTATCATCAATATATCTTGGTAAATGATAAATTTCTCAAATAGCAATTGATTTGATAGTGTTATGTTGAAAATGTAGTCGCCGGAATATGTATTTGGTGTATGTCACATATTTAAGAAAAAAAACGACAAATAACCGAAAAAACCGACAAAAACCGAATCGATAAAAAACCGACTTAATTGGTTTGGATTGGTTCCAATATTTGAAAAATCGACTTACTTGGTTTGGTTTCTTTTTTGGGAAAACCGACCCAAACCGAACCATGAACACCCCTACCTGCACCTCATTGCCTACAAGTTCTATATTAAATTGAGCAGTACAAAACAGTAAATATGATTGGGGAAAAGATAAATTAATTGTTAAGGACAATATTATGAAGTAGTTACTTTTTTCTTGCATTACATATATATTTTCTACTTTTTTTTCTTTAAGCCTTTTTAACTAAAGCTCACACTTTAATTTCGCTTAAAGCCCTAATATACCTTGAGCGCTTTTAATGCTTTTCGCATTTGACAATAGTGGTAGAGGTGTGAAGCACTTGCATGACACAATAAGGGCTGGGAGGAGTTGGACGTGCAACGCACCTATAGAGCTCAAGGGCAAAATTCCAGCATTGTATAAATAGTCCCATTTCGTGATTTTACTTCATTCCCGACCATTTTGAAAACTTGGGAGCTCGGTTTTGGGGAATTGGATATTTGAACTGGGGATTTACCAACTGAGTTGGGTAAGTCTTCTAATCATCTCCTTGAGTTTATGTCATGTTTTTTCTTGAAGATTTACCATTAAAACATGGGTTTTAATGGTAGGAACTAGGATTTTAGGTTTAAATCCTAGAAACACTAAATTAAGAATTTGAGCATCTAAACGGACTCCAAATGAAAATCAAAGCATAGATTCGGACTCGTTATAGGTAATCCGAATTTGACTTTTGTTTTAGGGCTCGACCGTGTTGACTCGGGGTTGACTTTTTTGCATGACTTTGACTTTGACTTTGACCGAGTCTTAAATTATGGAATTGGGTCCAATAAACTTTTTTAACATCGTTAAGTAATGTTTTGAATAGATTGGATTCGTTTGGTGGATTTTAGACGTGGAAAGGTTGTTCTTGAAGTCTATGCTGAGCTTAGACCGAGGTAATTTACTACTTTGACCTCAATGGGCGAATTTTCCCAAACTAGAACTGATTTACATATACTATGTACATGAGGGTACCATATATATGAGGTGACAAGTATATGTGGATACCGGGGTAATATATGGGATATATTTTTGTTGCTTTGTTGTGCACGACTTGCTATATTTGTGATATGATTAATTGTGCATATTATATATGCTAGAATAATATTATATGCATTTGTTACATGCTAGATAACATTATAGAGTTCATGAATGTTGATTTACATTGTTTTGGACTGTTTTGTCATGCATATATGCATATTGATTTGCATATGTGATTCAAATTGGATAGGTGGGAATGTGTTATGAAATGTGAACTCGTGGACTATTGAGATATTAGTTTTGGCCATGTGGACTCGCATTCTGGTTATCGCATGTGTATTAGATCCTTGCTCATGAGTCACTAGTCTTGATGAACCACATACGGTGTACGCGTAGGTTTGAGTGATTACACATGTCGATTTTGAGTAAAATTTGAATAAGACCAATAAGTTGATTCGAAATCTCGCTATCAACCTCTTGGCCTAAAAAAAGTAATCTTTCTCGATAAAGTCGGTTGATTAGGGTAAAATTGTATCCCTTAGGAACCGTACATGCGCCTTTTGATACTTTTTCAATATGAAAAAAAAAATGATGTCATGCTTGCCTTTGGCACTCCGGAGAAGCAAATTTTGATTGAACCTATATTTGCTAAATGGATACAATCCGCTCATGGTAAAACTTCATATATTTATTGGATCCATCGGGACTGACGGGGCTCGAACCCGCAGCTTCCGCCTTGACAGGGCGATGCTCTGCCCAATTGAACTACAATCCCAGGGAAATACGGGATCTAGCTCTTTATCATGCAGAAACAATATGCCACTTTTATTGTGCATTTTGATAAATGCTGGACTTATGCATATTGTTGTTATGGGTTATGGGTTATGTGCCTATTACTGTTGAATATAATACTTGCCCGAGTTATGTTTTAATGACTACTTTCTTAATTGACTCTCGCCATTGCTTCGTGGGAGGCGGTCAATGATACTTATTGAGTAATCCCGTACTCGCCCTCTTTTCCCTGCATTCTGTATGCAGATTCGGATCCAAGTACTAGCGGGACCCGTGATTGAGATTCCAGCATTTACATCAGTATCAGTGGTGAGCTTCTTGCTTCTTGCCTGGTTCACAATGGCTTGGCTTCTCTTTTATCTTCATGCAGTTCGTATTCAAACAGTTGATGTACTTTTGTACTTCTAGAGGCTCATAACTTCGTTGGAACCCAGACCTGTATTATGTTGATTTATGTGTTATCAGATTTATTAGATTCTGATTATTATATAATTGTCCATATTAGAATTTATATCTGGTAAATGTTTATGGTTCCCTCAAGACGAGGATGTTGGGTGCCAATCACGGCATGGGCAATTTGGGTCATGACAGAATGTTCTCCATAAAATTATTCCAGATCAATAATAGCGTAACTGCCCCTTTACCAATCAATTACTCTAGCATTTGGCAACAAAAAAAAATTAATGCTTTACATTTATCCCTATGCTTTCATTTATCCCTCTTTACAAGATTGTAATAGCAGGCAGCAAGTAATAAACATGCCACAATAGTATGAATGCAGGCAGCAAGTAATAAACATGCCACAATAGTATGAATGCAGGCAGCAAGTAATAAACATGCCACAATAGTATGAATGAGGCACCTACCAAAGCCTCCAGTCCCAGAAGCTTCAATATCTATAAATGCTCCAACCGTCTCGTTCCATCTATGCGTAGTTATGAAACCGTGCGAACCCTGAAAAACTCATCAGCAAACTCTTATGTTTGACTTGCATATATTTCAAATCATCTACTGATCTACATGAAGCATTCTGAACACCAACAATGATAATAGAGATAACCACAACTCCTTGAGCATATCAAAAATAAAAATGAGACATTAGTACTTAAAGACGAAATGTGTTTACAGGATGCTCAAATGCATGTGAGTGTTTACTTGAACTACAATCCAAGATTGTAAATCTGGTCCTATTGATCAGAGATGATATGCAAATAAGATCGCAGTTATCAAGGAACAGAAGGAGGAATTAAGAAATTCAAGGTGGCAGAACCTTATCGTTCTCTAAATTTTAGAAGTTATGATCATGAGACATTAAACATAACCAGAGGGCCTATCATAAGCTGTGTGAAAAAACTTATATCTCAGAGGTAAAGATGGGGTTGTACTAGTAGAACTTGGAAAGGCCTTCATCAATCACACGATCTCAGATCTAAAATGACTCTCAAAATCGACAAAAGAACCTAGCATCAACATCATGCAATCATCATATTTAGCACCCTGTCCATATAACAATAAGGAACATCTCATATTAAACATATGCTTTAAAAGTATGAAATGAATAGTACCAAAAAGCATTCCAAATACTTCAGAGAAACTATTTAAGAATACAAATCTGTATTTCTGAGAATGTAATAGTCATCACATTTTTCACTGTTCAGAAGACTAAAGAGCACAAAGGGCAGAGATAGGAGAGAACAAACTCAAGGATAGTTGAAATACTGCCGAATCACATAATTTTCTAAGAAACATGCATTAGGAAAATGGGACGAATGGAATAGTAGCACCTACTTCCAAGAACTACAATACAAAAGCATAGTTCATGATCCTTTAAGTCCATTATTCTTAATAAAGGAGATCTTACCAGCATAAACAGTTCTTCAGCTCCATTAAATAGAAATATAACTGGTCTAGGTGGAATCCAGCCAGAATCTATATAGAGTCTTGCTAGCTCGAGCATCGATGCTGTTTAAGATTCAAAATAGATATGACCAACTATGAAATCAGCCGGAAAGCATAGATCGAAAATAAGATATACATACCAACACATGAACCACAATCACCAGCTCCTGGAGAACCAGGTGGACTATCGAAATGGCCATTGACCAAAACTGCAGTATCATTTTCTCCTGAATCCACTGATGAGATTCTGAAATTAATTTTGGTTACTTTCAGTTTCATCTATTAAACATATTTAAGGTGTTGCAGGTTTGAATTAAAACTTAAAATCCCCTTCTATTAGGTATATGAGGTTACAATCAAATATCGATAACAATTTGTCGGCTACTTTCCAAAAGATGCCCTTAACTTCTTCAGGCTTTTCATAATTGGAACAAGTAAAAGGCACTTCTTCCGAAAGCAAAAGATCCATCACTCCTATAGATGAGCTCCACCAAAAAGAAAATTCTTTAATTGATGAAATGAGGAAAAGAATTAGGTACTAACACTTACTTATCTTTATGCTTTAAGAAATTAGGCAAGAAAAGAGAAAGGAAAAAAAAACAGAAGCATTGGTGGATAATGAAATGTAAGAAAAAATAAGATTGTATATCACATTCATGTAGGTTTACCTCATAATAATATTTTTATGATTTCTATAAGCCAGAGAAATGCCATGCCGTAAAAAGACCATGTTGAAGGAGCCATTAACGATGGTCTCCTCTATCTCTATTCTGCAAGAATAAGAATCTCAAATCGTTAGTTCAACAATTCTAAATTACTTGAAGATGACTTCAACAAGTCAAAGCAGTTTCCAAGACCGACCGACCTAATTCCAGGCTGAGCTCGCTCCTTCATCATTTCCAACTGTGTCTTAATATATTGAGCTGCTTGTTTCAAACCTTGACGCCCTTCCTATACATAAAAAGTTTACCTGCACACATTATATCTTAAAGAAGACAAAGAAAGAGAATAAAGGATAACCCAAATCTACAAAAGCGTCTAGTTCAAATTCTAAAGCAAGAAAATAACAAGGATATATAGCATTAGCCATTGCTAACTACTGTGTTCGAAACAGAAACCAGAATAAACAAAATAAACTGGAAAAATGAATAAACAAAAAACTTGAAATAATTGTTCTGAGCCTACAGAATTCATTGGGTGACCTTAACGAATTTAATCCTCTCACAGTATCCAATGTGTTGGATTATTTCCTCACATGATTGAACGGATATACCTTTGTTAGAGTAGCGGTTCTTCAAATGACGACAAACTACGAACGCAAAGACTGGAACAAATCACACACAGACTCTATTTTGTGTTTGGAATATAATGTAGAAGTTTCAAAAATTTAGTGAGTGAAATCTGAGGCCATGCCTCCGTATTTATAGCCAACAAAAGGATGTGAGGTGAAAAGGTGAACTTCAAATGCAGCCTTTTTTGGTGTCTTTTCGGAAAAACCAGGTGCCTTTTCGGGAAAACCCAATTAACTTTTACGGAAAAAGTCACAGACTAAAATAAAAAATAAACAGAATTTATCAATCTAAAAATTAATCAATCAATCAGATCATGTGACATAATCCTAATGCGAAGCCAAATCAAAAGTCGAGCCAAGCAACGACGTGAGGGCTTGCCTTCTTCCCGACCTTTTAAGCTAGAGTAGAAGTGTTTTTCAATATAAGCCTAACAACATTCTTCTCTTTATTTCATATAGGACAAATCCCTTCATTACACATTCACACCTCACAAAACCCAACAGACGTAGACTGAGCTACTAGTAGTATAGAATGCCACAAAAAGTCACTGTCCATGAAACCTTTTTTCCTCAAAATTTTCGCACAAAAAAACTGTTCTTTCAAGTGGTGGTTTGAGGGTAGTTTCCAAAGAATTCTTTTTGTTCTTCTACCCACAAAACACTCATAAATCTTAGATTTTAAAAAAACAACAAAAAAAAAAAAAGGCTGCAACTATCCAAACTCATCTCAAATTCCACAAACCTTTTTTCCAAAAATAATGTTCACAAAAAAAAAAGCTTTTTTCAACTGAACATGTGTTGCGTTTGTTTCATGTTAATATCTCATGCCTATTGCATTAATTAAGCAGACAAGGATTGAGGAATATAATTTAATCTTACCCTACTCCATGCATTCTCAGCAGCAACAACAAAGCAATTGAATACAGTATACCTGGCGACCTCCAATATCTTTAGACAAGACGCGAACATGCTCAACAGCTCTGCCCTCAGAGAAGCGATCAAGAGGAGCCTCCATCCCAAGTGGTGTGATGAACTTCATGTGAATGATGGAGTATACCAGCACCGATATCAATCCGTACAATATCCCCACACTAAACAGTATTCTCAATCCGGCTATATCACCCCTGCTCAGCATCCACGCCATCACTTCTTCTTTTTTTCTTTGATACAGTATACTATGTTCGTATACAAAGAATTAAACACAATACACCTGTGGATTTATGATGATAGTTGAATAAGACCAAGATAGAATTCGAATCAGGAAAGGAAATAAGCTCGGACCTGCGGAGAGGTTTTCGTCAGTGTAGTATCCGCTGGAATTCGTATTTGCTTGTCCCAATTCGGCTTCTCAAGTTTTCTGGGCCCGTGCCTGGGATTAGGGGAATACAATAGGGAAATTTTCACAAATAATGTTTAGTGGTTATTATTTAGTTATAGTGTCATTATAGCTATGTTTTCAGTTTTGTTAGAGTGTATTTGATGTATTTAAGTTATTGTATTCATGAACACAGTAGCAAAATTCTGTGTAAAACAGGAGATTAAGATAGATTGTTGTATTCGACTGTATTCATGATATGTATTTGTGAATACACTAAAGTAAATAGTGCAATTAATGGAATATTCAGCTATTTTTAGACGGAAAGTGAATGAATTAACATAATAAACTCCTAATATAACTCAACTAACTCAATTATAGCACAA
Organism: Nicotiana undulata; assembly: GCA_005239495.1. Taxonomy (NCBI): domain Eukaryota; kingdom Viridiplantae; phylum Streptophyta; class Magnoliopsida; order Solanales; family Solanaceae; genus Nicotiana; species Nicotiana undulata. Next base: position 60,420 of record ML285291.1, read on the forward strand.
AAAATTTGTATTTCCAGTTATAAAAAAGATTCTCAACCGAAAAACACCCCAAAAAATAGAGCAATCTTCGGAGATTCAATCCATCCTTTCTTTTTTTAGTGGTATATTTACTAAAATATTTTCTAGTGGTATCTTTACAAATAGATTTATTTATTAGAATTATATAATTACATTGAATACAGTTAAATACATAAAAATACATTGAATACATGAAGTATAGCAGGTCATCTATAGTGCAAAAACATATGAATACATACTGCAGATACATTAGAATACATATATACATCAAAATATATAAATTATATTAATTAAAAAAAATATATAAATACATTCATGGGATATGGCAATACAGCGAATATAATGAAATACATGGAATACAACGAGATATATGAAATACAATAAATAAATAAAAAGACAATGAAATACATAGAATACGGCAAGATACATTGAAATACAACGGGGAAAAAAAGGTAACAACCTCTTCAAGTTGCTTAGCCCCATACTCCGTCGTCTTTGTTCAAGAACAACCTTAATGTCATCTCGTCGAGAGGGCCGCGATTCTGACTCGAAACTCTCAAAATTTGGCGCAAAAAAGAAAGAAATTCCTTATTTTCAATAGCAGATTGTCTTCTTTTGTTAGTAATTGCGAATTTGGTAGATGAAGAAAAGCAGCAATGGAGGTTGTGAGAGGCAAGAGTTGCAGTGGCCATGTCCATATTTCATTGCAAACCAACGACCATCAGAATAGGATGGATTTTTCTCTCTTGGGCTTGATTTCGACATTGATTCAGAGCCACTGCCCACTGACAATGAAAATTTTGCGACACAATGAAGATGAATCGGTGGAGAATAGTGGTTGTATTCATGGAGAAAGGCTGGCGTTAAGAGAGAAAGGGTGGAGAAAAATCTGAAAGAATGAGAGATAAATATAACACAAAGAGTATTTTATGGCTTAATGGTAGGAGGTAACCATAAATAGATATTTGGCTATAAAAATCAAAAGGTAGTTATGGAATATAATTTTGTAAGAGGGTATTTATTTAAAATAAGTAAGGTATCGGCATTTGCTATAGGAGGTAAAAATTCCAATACAATTTAGTGGAAATGACACTAGGTAGCCACTTTTAAGCACCATGTTTTAAAATATATCCGTAGTTTATAATGTATTTAAAAATAAGTCAATTATGCTCAAACTTGAGGACACGACGTCTAGAATTTAAACCTCATAATTAAAAATTCAGGACATCATGTCCTAAAGTTCGACAATTATGTCTAGAAGTTCGAATCTTATGTCCTCAATTTAAAATTAGTAGTTTAGAAATATAGGACAAGTAGTCCTGAATTTCAATTAGCAGCTCAAAAAATTCAGCACACTATTTTCAAATTCAGGATACTTGGTCCTGAAGTCCTAGAGTTTAAACCTCAAAATACATCGTGTGTAACGACCCGACCGGTCGTTTTGTGCATTTTCACTTCGCTCGGTTATTTGAGGGCATGATTGTGTGTCACGCCCCAATTTCGGGGAGCGCGACCGACGCTTAACCGAGTGAACCCGGTCAAGCAAGCTTGTTAGCCTTTCCTACTCGTCTCCTTTTCGCCCCATGATTAAGTTATAACATCGTTTATTGAGTTAGTAGGAAATAAAGCAAAAGTATACGTACATAATATTAATCCATTCTTCCTCATATACCGATTTCCAAAAGTTAGGTCTTCCAAAACATACATGCTAATTACAATCTTGATAAGATGGAATTACAGTTATAAGTTAACCCAACAACATACATGACCCACACGAGAGTCTACGGAGCCTCTAGGGATAAGGAAGACAAACAAAATCCTGTTGGCGACAAGGCCCCGACTATACCTCAAAATGCGACAACATAACCAAAAGGATAGCAACATAATTACACATGACCCCGGGAAGAAGCGGGGCTCACCGAGACAGTTGTGGAGCCACCTACCTGCGATCAGCGCAACCTGCTACTGAGCCACCTACATCCATTTAAAAGATGTAGCGCCCCCGGAAAAATGAATGTTAGTACCATCGAATAGTACTAGTATGTATGAACAAACTCTACTCTAAGTAGAGTAAATAGTAAACAAGTAGGAAAACAATCACAGAAATCAAATAACATTATACCGAAATCAAGGAAAACGAATGAGAGTCCCATAGCATTCTTGTTTCATCTTTTCATCATTTTGATCAATTAACCTTTTAATGCCAAGTTCCACCACTTGTAACACCACTGTGTCGTTCTTACACGGAGTCCCGCCTCGACCCGACCGGCTAAGCCATCCTAGTGAGACATATCCACCATCATAATTTATATCCATATTTCGATGTAAATACCACCATGAGCGCATCATGGAGTCCGATCTCGGCCTCGATCGGCTAGGCCATCTCACTTGGGACATAACCTCATCAATTAATTATTCAGTTCGCGTTCTTTTCTCCTCAATTATCACATAGTCCTTAGCACATGGATACATTTGACAGCTGAGTTTATTTCCTTTTCTATTCATTTAGTGACACTCTTCCTTGTAAAGATAAGTTCCAACATATGATAAATCATACCCATAATAGGATAAGCATAAAGAATCATAATTCATCATTTCAAGTAACATGGAGGCATAAGAGACAATTAAGACAATTAAGGAATAGAAGTTTTCCATCTTAACACATTGAGACAATCAATTCACATAGAACCAAGCAAGGGTCTCATACCAATTACTCGAACACCGATAAGTCGATCCTACGAAGGTCAGAGTTAGCCATACATACCTCGACTAGGTGTTTATCCCTAATTCCTACGACGACTTCCAGAATCATTCACCCTTTCCAATCTATTCAACAAAATAACACAATCGAGTCTTAATTAGGAATTTGATCATAACCCTAGCTTAACTTAGCATTATACTCCCATTACGAATTTGCTAAAGTCCCATCCCCCATTTCTTTCTATTGTTGCCTTTACTTACCCACACATAACCTAGAATCCTTATGCATGCAGGGTCCCTATCCGTACTCCCCAAGAATTATTCACTCATGGCCCACTTTAACTACAATAATGGAATTTAGAGTTGGTGCAATAGAAACTTACCTCTTTGAGTGAGTAAAATTTGATCCCTATGTGATTATTCCCAAGCCCTTGGTGATGATTGTGGAGGAATATTGATGATATGGGAAGCTTCTCTTATACTAGGACCTTTCTCCCTTACTTTGAAAGCCAGAAAAATAGTTTAGAATGGGTGGGGAAGTGTTTTATATTGATTTGGGGTCGGGTTCAAAATTAGAAATTTGGATGCCCAGACTCAACTATGTGACCGCAAAACAGAAATGCCGCCCGCAAACCTGCTGCAGAGACGACCTCAACTGGGGGAAAAAAGAAACAAATTGTCCAGGTATGTGGCCCACATACTTGCTCTACGGTCGCATAATGCGCCGCAAAACTCCCCTTGCAAAACTCCAAGGCAATTATGCGATGGATTATGCGGCCCGCATATCCGGTATGCGATCGCATTTTGGGTCGCATAATCACCCTAAAATTGGCCAACAATCTGGCCCACTCTGCGGCCATTATGCAGTCCGCATAGTGGTTTTGCGACCGCATAGTGGACCGCATATTTGCACCTCTTTGCGAATTTTCTTCCTTTAAGTTCGTAGGGTATTTTTAATCCAAAAAGTCTGAACCTCTTGATAACAACATAGGAATCCAACTGGGTATCATTTTGACTACATATTTTTTACGGGTCCTTACATTGTGAGGATATTTATGAGTGAGTCTGAGGGTTTGATTATGATGTTTATTTATGGGATCAGGTTGCATGCCGCATCATGTTTATTATAGGCCGAGAGCCTCATTAATATATGCCATGATTGGCTTGATATAGCGCTTGGGCTATAGAAGCCCCTCCGGAGTCTGTACACACCCCTAGTTAGTGCAGGTACCTACTGAGTGAGAGTGTCGAGTGACTGAGAGGCATGGGTGATAGTGAGGTTTGCCCGATGGGCTGTATTTGAGTGATGGTGAGGTTTGCCCGAGGGGCTATATACGAGTGATTGTGAGATTTGCCCGAGGGGCTGTATATGAGTGATGTTTGCCCTGCAGGGATGTTCATGAGTGATTAGGATGACTACGTGAATTGATTCTCTAAGAGCTTGCATATGGTTTTACCACTGAGTTGCATCGCATTTGACATGCACACTTGACATACATGCATCAAAATGCATTTCCTTCTCATGTTATATGGTATCACGTCATTCATGACTTTTTACACACATTGGTACGTGGGTAGAGAGAGGTGTTTTTGCACTTGATATTTGAAAAGAAAATGAAACCTATTACTCATTGTTGAAAGGATTTTGAGAAAAATCACAGTTTTTCAAACTTACCTGTATGTTTGGCATTTTCGGCAAAGGAACTGAGTTTCACTAAAAAAAATATTTGAAAAACATGCCTATTTTTTATGAAACTTGGAAGGGGTTAAGCCATTTTACTTCTGAGAACCCCTTTTATTACTTGTATTATGCTGTTATGGATTGTTGTAGAATACCGGTATTGGACCCGACCTCGTGATAGCTCGTCACTACTTTCAACTTAAGGTTAGGTTTGTTACTTACTTAGTAAATGGGGTCAGTTGTACTAATACTACACTTCTGCACATTGCGTGTAGATATTGGCTACAGTATCGCTGTGTTCGAGGGTTGCTGGACTTGAAGATGTACCCGCATCCATGTTGCAGTTGCCTCTGTTTTTTGGGGTAACGTTAGATTAAATTGTGATGTTTATGTACTTTTCAAATAGACTATGCATTTATTTCATTTCCTCTTTATAAACACTATTCTTGGAAGCTCATGATTTGTATTACCAGTCCTTGGGAAATGTAATAGATCTATATAATTTATTCTGTATAATTGAATTGTTAAGATTATTGAAATTTGATAGTTATTAGTTGGCTTACCTAGCGGGTTGGGTTAGGTTTCATCACGACTAGCGGATTCTGGGTCGTGATAGATTGGTATTAGAGTTCTAGGTTCATAGGTTCTACAAGTCATGAGCAAGTGTCTAGTAGAGTCTTGTGGATCGGTATGATGACGTCCATACCTATCTTTGAGAGGCTACAAGACATTTAGGATATACTTCTCGTCTTTCTTTCCTTATCATGCAACATTGATTCAGCTGGAAGCGTAACTCCTTGAATTCCTCCCACACATTCGTATGCGCACATGAGCGCTCGGTATCAACTTTGCAACGACGGCTTGTGATTTCCGTGGTTGGGGTGCGAGATGTGATTTTGTCATGTTGATGATGGGCTAGTTTGGAGGACTTGAGGTCGGGTTTTGTCTGTGGCTTGAGTACTGGGATTTCGATTGTGTGAGCACGTGCATTTGGGACTTATATGTCCGTTTGTGCCTTTATTAGTAGGATTTGTGAATGGATGACTATATGGTGAGTATGATCTGATGGTGAGATGTGTTTAGATTATTTGAATGTGACAAGAAGATTTTGCTGGAAATGTAGCAAGGACTATTGGGTGTTTGACTTTTGTATGGAGTTGGCGTATGGCCTCGAGTTAGGGGTGTATTGAATGACCTCTCATGTAGTTTAGTTGTGGAGTGAAGTAGATCTTCATGTTGTGTTATGAGTTCAGACTCAGGGGGATAAAGTGATTGCGTAATAGTTATGATTATGGAGGAGTATAGAGAGATATCAGTTTGAGGCTAAGCAGGTGGGGTTATCTCCTGCGGGGTGTCTTGAGGTTGCGTGATCCTTATGTTGTTTTGTAGCGAGTTCTCTTTTACCAGTGAGTGATAGATGTTGCAATTCGAGTTTAGATTGCTTGTGGAAGTTGGCCTAACTATTACAATGATGAATGCGAGATTTGCAAATAATTTGAAGTATTAGATGGTTTGCGTTACAGGAGCTCATGGCGGATTTCGTTGAATGTCACTGCGGTATTATGGCAATAATAAAGTATGGACATTGTGAACTTTTGTGTGTATTTATCCATGGATTTGAGCTAAGTGGGGGATTCTGCTATCGACAAGTTGATCGCACGATTACGTGTTGTATTGGTTTTGGTTTGAGGTATACTAGTGAATCAATTATAACTGCATGTGTTGAGAGTGAGGATGACTCGAGTAAGGGAATTTCTGGATGCAGGTTGTATTTCGCTCTATGGGTATGTGGGAAACATGGAATAATTTAGTGGTTAGGTTTGGAGGATATAGTGTGCGGTGAGTAAGAGATTACTCGGTTGCTTAGAAATGTAGATTACTTCTAGGATGTTGGTGTGCAAATGGGGCACATGTCGTTAGGTCTGTTTGATTAGTTTAATTGAGATTTGCGTAGAGTGGATAACTCTCGAGAATGGTTCTAATGGATTCAAGATTTATATGTAACAACTGGAATCTTCGGGATGTGTATTTGGCTAGAAATTGAGATTTACATTGGAAGGCGTCAAGATTTGTGGCATTTCCATATCATTATGGATTCTACATATAAGTATCAGGGAGGTGAAGGTAATGGCTTTAGATTCGCAGGAATTTCTCTTCAGAGTAAGTATTGAGTTGTGGTACTTTTGGGATGCTTATATATACAGTATATACAATTGAGTATTGTCTTCTTCTAGTCAAGAGAGCAGAGAGCCCATATATGCAATATTACATTATTTTCATTACCATCGAGCTATAATCGATGGGCAGGCCCCTATTGGGAAACCTCTGATCAGATGGTAAGTTAAAACCGAGCCTACTATGGCCGAGCGCCTATGAGCAAGCCTAGCATGGCCAAGATATAGATCCTAGTATGGACGAGCGCCTATGAGCGAGCCTACTACGGTAGAACAATTATGTATATACCGAGCCTTGTAAGGTCGGACATCTATTTTACTTACTATATTGAGAGAGTTGAGTTAGTATCAGCAGGTAAGCATATCTTCAAATTATTTTTGACTCCCAGTTACTTTCAGTTATTATATTATCAGTTCAGTTTCAGCTTTCAGTTATTCTGTCGCCTTACATACTTGGTATATTATTTCGTACTGACGTTCCTTTTGCTGGAGACGCTACATTTCATGCTTGCAGGTCCTAATTGACAATTGGACAGACCCTCTAATAGATAGAGTCCAACATCAACTTGGTTAGTAAGCTCCACTTCCTCGGAGTTACCAAGTCTAGACCTTGGAGTCTATTTTATATATACAAGATTGATGGGTAGGTTGAGGCCCTGTCCCGACCATGATACATTTCAACTTTCGCTAGAGGCTTGTAGAAGAGTCTTGCATATGTTTTTATATCATTAGATGTTCATGGCGGCTTCATCGGCCTGCACAATTATATATATATATATATATATATATATATATATATATAGGCTTTTGGGTATGTTTACCCCACAGATGAAAGAGAATTTATTTTCAGACGATTCAGAATATGGCCTCATCGGCCTAAGTTGAGGGTTACCCCTCTAAAGTTCACAGTTAAAGAGTGGTACGCTCGGGCCGAGTACGACACAGGTGCCGGCCATGCTTCTTCAAGTTAGGGACGTGACATTCATCACAAGGATAGGGGTAAGTGTTTTCTACTCGGTTTTGATCATATTTCATGAATCTATCTTCATATTTGGCAATTGGTTGATGAATTTTAATGAGGAAATTGGGGGGTTTGGCCTAAAGTTTCATACCATTAATTTTTGAGTTTTGAACTTCGAATTGGAGTCGGATTTGAGTGAAACTAGTATGGTTGGACTCGTAATTGAATGGGTTGTCGGATTTTGTAAGTTTTGTCGTGTTTCGATGTGCGGGCCCGGGTTGGGCTTTTGGGCCGATTCCGAGCCTTGATTCAAGATTTGATCTTTTATGATCGGAATCAGTTCCTTTAGCATTGTTTGATGTATTTGAATTGTTGTTGGATAGTTTCAAGTTGTTTGGAGGTCAGAACGCGCAGAATGGCATCTTTGGAGCGTCACTTGGCTTGCTCGGTATGGGTATTGGCTCGTTATAGGTAAGTAACTCTTCTAAACTTAGTGACTTGTAGAGGGTATGAAACCCCATAATACATGTTATGTGATTGGTATTGAGGTGAAGCACATGCTAGGTGACGGGCGTGTGTGCGTGCACCTAGTGAATTAAGACCATGAGGTCCCATGGCACTATATAGTGGCCCTATCTTGATGTTATTTGTGTCTCCACCATGTGATATAGTAATGAAGTTGTCATTCATGCTAGATGTCATATTTAGGCTTATGCCAATACTGTTGAGACCCATTGAGGTCATTTCTGTTGTGGAGTTATATATTTCCATTGTTTTATGTACTCTGTCATACGCACTCGTATGCATATCATGTCTTAGTCTGTTGTTATTCATTGATACATCACATCATCACTTCTGGGCTAGTTTCATGACAACATGATCCCAAGAGAGAGAAACTGGAGAGATTGATGACTGAGTGAGGTCGAGGGCCTGATTGTGAGGATATCCATGAGTGAGGCCGAGAGCCTGATGTGAGGATATTTATGAGTGAGGCCGAGGGTTTGATTATGATGTTTATTTATGGGATCAGGCTGCACGCCACATCATGTTTATTATAGGCCGATGACCTCATTGATTTATTCCATGATTGGCTTGATATAGCGCCTGGGATGTAGGAGCCTCTCCGGAATCTGTACACACCCCTAGTGAGTGCAGGTACCTACTGAGTGGAGGTACCTACTGAGTGCGAGTGCCGAGTGACTTGGAGGTATGAGTGATGGTGAGGTTTTCCCGATGGGTTGTATATAAATGATGGTGAGGTTTGCCCGAGGGGTTGTATACGAGGGATTGTGAGGTTTGCCTGATGGGTTGTATATGAGTGATGTTTGCCTGCGGGGCTGTTCATGAGTGACTGGGAGGACAGAGTGAATTGATGCTATGAGAGCTTGCATATGGTTTTACCACTGAGTTGCATCACATTTGACATACACACTTGACATTCATGCATAGAAATGCATTTCCTTCTCATGTTATATGGTATCACGTCATTCATGACTTTTTACACACATTGGTATGTGGGTAGAGAGAGGTGTTTTTGCACTTGATATTTGAAAATAAAATGAAACCTCTTACTCGTTGTTGAAAGGATTTTAAGAAAAATCACAAATTTTCAAACTTACTTGTATTTTTTGCATTTTCGGCAAAGGAACTGAGTTTAACTAAAAAAATATTTGAAAAACATGCCTATTTATTTCTGAAACTAGGAACGGGTTAAGCCCTTTTACTTCTGAGAACCCCTTTTATTACTTGTATTATGATGTTATGGATTGTTGTAGAATATCGGTATTGGACCCCGCCTCGTGATAGCTCGTCACTACTTTCTGTGATGACCCAAAAGGTCATCCTGTATAAATTTAGCTAAGTCTGTGTTCCGAGACCTCGAAAGCCTCCGTTAATCCCACCTCGATATGCGTGCGCAGCCCGTGCAGGTAGCCGGGAAGCTTTTATGTGAAAACTTGATAAAAAAATAAAATTTCTTATAATTAATTGATTAAAGTTGACTTTGGTCAACATTTTTGGTAAACGGTCCCGGACCTGTCATGGCCGTAGGAAAATATGGGACTTGGGCGTATGCCCAGAATCGAATTCTGAGGTCCCAAGCCCGAGAAATGAATTTTTAAAGAGAATTGTTTTTTGAAAAATATAAAGGTTTTTGAAAATGAATATTCACGTGAAAACTGTGTTATCGGGCTCGTATTATGGTTCCGGAGCCCGGAACAGGTTTAATATATGTTATGTGAGCTATCTGTAAAGATTGGTGTAAAATGGGCTTAATATGACGTGTTTCGGATCAAAATTGGAATAATTGAGCCTTATGAATTTTTAAGAAAATTCTATGAGTTTTGAGGTTTAATTCCTTGTTTTTGATGATATTTTGGTGATTTAAATGCTTGAATAAGTTTGTAGGATGATTTGGGAGTCGTGTGTGTTTTTGGTTTTGAGCCCCGAGGGCTCTGGTGTGTTTCGGGTAGTGAGCGGAGTGTGAAAAGTGGGAAACATCTGGTGTAATCCTCAGTTTCTGGTGTCTGATGTTTCATTCACTACGATCGCAATAATGGGTTCGCGATCGCATAGGCTTAGGTGAGGGGGTAGCTGGGTTGCACTATTCGATCGCATTTCATCCTCCGCGATCGCATAGTGTATCAGTGTAGTCAGGTGGGGGTTGGGTATCATCTCTCTATGATCGCATAGTTTCGTCCGCGATCGCAGACGCCTGGCCAGGTCTCTTCCGCGATCGCACCCCTTTGTTCCGCGATCGCATAATAGGGAAAACTTCAAGCTCTGCGATCGCAGCCCCTCTTTCGCGATCGCAGAGAACAAAATAGCCCAGTTATTTTAAAAGCCCCAAAACAGAAACATTACGGGACTTCTTCCATATTTCACCACTCTTCTTCTTCCCCACTTCCCCTTAGGCGATTTTGAAGAGTCCAACCTCCATAGCTTCATAAGTATGTATACTTAACTCCATTTCCTTCCATTTTCTTCAACCAACACTAGAATCTAGGCCTAAAATCCTAAAATCAAGTAGTAGAAATTAGGGGTTTTGGGTAGAGTTAGGGTTTATGGGATTTTGGGTAATTCAACCTCAATTTAGGGTCGAATTTCAAAACAAATCATATATTTGAACTCGTGAGGGAATGGGTAATCGGGTTTTGGTCCGAGCCTCGTGTTTGGACCAAGCGGGCCTAGGGTCAATTTTTGGTATTTTTGGAAGAGTGCTAGGAATTGTATATTTAGGCTATGAGATTGTATTATTGAGTCATTATTGATGTTATTAAGTTAATTATGACTAGATATCGTTGTGTCAGAGTTGAATTCCAAAGGAAAGGCGGTGTTAGAAGCTTGAATTGCTATTCTTGGACCCGAGGTAAGTGTCTTGCCTAACTTTGGTGAGGGAATAGGTATTGTGTGCTATGTGCTATGTGTTTATCATTTTCAATGCATAGGTAANTTGAGACCCTTGCCTGGCAATTGTTATGACATTGACTGATATTTTCCCCTTGCTGGGTGATTATGATGTGTATTTCCACTATGATACATTCCTTGCCATTTGATATTTGTCATTGTTTTGGTGAGGAAGAGTGTAAAGCACGAAGGAGGATGCCGTGCCATGATTTACATTGATTACATCATAAAATGCATAGTGAGGAAGAGAGTAAAAACACGAAGGTTGATGTCGTGCCATGATTCACATTGATTAAAAGCACGAAGGTTGATGTTGTGCCATGATTTATATTGCCTCACATTGTACATTGCATTGTGAGGAAGAGAGTAAAAGCACGAAGGGTGATGCTGTGCCATGATTTATATTATCTTATATCGTACATCGCATTGTGAGGAAGAGAGTAAAAGCACGAAGGGTGATGCCGTGCCATTACATACATTGCTCGTATTTATACTTGTTACGTTAGCATTCTTGTTAATTTGATCTCTTGCTTTATCCTATGTGTTAATTAATCGTTCTTATCTCTCACTTGTTACCCCCATTAACTGCTCCCGTATCCCATGCTTATCTAGTTATTTCTGCGTTTGTTTGTGCTATATCTTGTAGAACTGTACAGGTAGATTATCGTTGTCAAGTCTAGCCTCGTCACCACTTCGGCCGAGGTTAGGCTCGGCACTTACTCAGTACATGGGGTCGGTTGTACTGATGCTACACCTGCACTTCTTTATGTTGTGCAGATCCCGCAGCCGGACCCAGTGGACACCGTTAGAGGGAGTATCCTTCAGTCCACCCCGGAGATTTCGAGGTAGACCCGCAGACATTCGTGGGCCTTGGCGTCTCCTCTATCCCTATTTTGTCCTATCATGCCTTGTTTATCTCCTAGTTTCTGAGACAGTTCATGTATTATTTTCTTCAGACTTTGTATTTAGCACTCTTATAGACAGTTCGTGAGTTAGTGACTCCAGGTTCTGGGATTGTTGCAACAGATTGTATTATGTTATTATCACTTAGTCTCGAAATCTATCTACTTTTGTTGTTAAAAATTATAAATTGTTTCTAGTTATTTCTGTAAAATCCGTATTAAGATGATAGTGTAATTTTACACATTGGCTTATCTAGCGGGTTCAACGTTAGACGCAGTCACGACTTGAAGGTGGGATTTCGGGTCATGACACTTTCAACCTAAGGTTAGGTTTGTTACTTACTTAGTACATGGGGTCAGTTATATTGATACTACACTTTTGCACATTACGTGCAGATATTGGCTGCAATGTCGCTGTGTTCAAGGGTTGTTGGATTTGAAGAAGTACCCGCGTCCATGTTGCAGCTACCTCTGTTGTTCGGGATAGCCTTAGATTAAATTGTGATGTTTATGTACTTTTCAAACAGACTATGCATTTATTTCTTTTTCGCTTTGCGAACTCTATTATTAAAAGCACATGATTTTTACTACTAGTCCTTGGGAAATGTAATAGATCCAGATAAATTGTTTTCTTGTTTAATTGACTTGTTAAGATTATTGAAATGTGATAGTTATTAGTTGGCTTACCTAGAGAGTTGGGTTAGGTGCCATCACGACTAGCGGATTATGGATTGTGACATCGTGTCCTAAAGTTCGAAAATTGTGTCCATAAGTTCAAATTTTATGGCCTAAATTTTAAATAAATAGCTCATAAATTCAAGACACTTAGGGTGTGTTTGTTATAAGTAAAACATTTTCCGTAAAATGGTTTCCAATTTTCCCATATTTGGTTGGCATAAATGTTTTGGAAAACATTTTCATTATGAACTCATTTTCCTCCAAATGGAGGAAAATATTTTCCTTATCAAGAGAAGGGAAAACATTTTCCAAAACTCCTTTCAACCTTCCCCACTATATTCCCACCCTCACCAACACACCTCACTGCCGCAAAGTGAGGTAGTTTTTTTGGCCAATTTTGAGGTCAATTTCGCGGCTAATTGTGCGACCACAAAATCGTTTTGCGAGCCGCACTTTGGTCGCATAATCATCCTTAGATATTTTTGTGGAGGGAGGTTCTGCGGCACATTATGCGATCGTAGAATAGGTCTCTGGGCTGCATAACAGCCGCAGAGTGAAATAGGCCAGCCCAGTTCCGAGGGCCACCTTTCCCAATCATTTTGCAGACCGCAAAATCATTATGCGATCGCATATGCGACCACAGATCTTGTCCCCGGGCTTCATTTTTGGGGTTTTAAAACCCGACCCTATTCCATTAAAACACATGTCATAAACTTATTTTCTGATATTTTAGTGTGAGAAAGAATTCTTGGAGTGGGAAGTAATCTTAAACTTAAAATACAACCATTCTTGCTCAATACTTGGATATTATCAAGAAATTTCCTCATACCAAAGGTTAGAATCTATGCCCTAACTCTTAATTTCGAAAATCTACAAAAAAATGGGATAAGTAGAAAGATAATTATTAGGTGTGGGGGTTGATATCTTGCATGCATGTATTCTTAAAGTATGTGGGGAGGTTGTGAGCTAAGAATGGTAGAGAATGAGTTGAGGAATGGTGGAATCTTACAAAAAAGGTCCTTAGAAACATTAATGCACACCTAGTGTTTAATAATGTGCTCAAATGAGCTAGAATCATGACCATCTCCCTAATTTTGGTCCTACTTGTTATATTTCTTAAATATATTGAAGTGCTAAGAATTCTGAAACGTTTTAAAATTTAAAGGAAGCTCAATTGAGGTATGTTGGCTAAACTCCCTTCTTCATAGAATCGAATCCCCGGTGTTCGTGTAATTGGTGTAAGTCCCAAATTGATCATCATAGAATTGATTATTCCTGATGTGGTTGTGTTGAAGGATACATGTGCAATATTTATTCTAAATGATTAGTTATGTCATCTTGCCATGTGAAGTTGTGTTCAAAATGTGGAATATGTGCTAGAAATGTTAATACCTCATGTCAAAATTGAATAAAGATTGTTATGCCAAATTTTAAGAAAAGCCTCTATGTGCTTAGGATTCTTATGTTTGCCCATATGTGTACTATTGCCTTACATGGTAGGACTTGTTGTTGATGATAATGATATTTGAATATGAAAATGAGAAACTGGAATTATGAAATACGGCCAAGTGCCAAGAATGACTTTATAACCAAGGACACTTGTGCCAATGAATTGAAAAGATGGGATGTCTCGAATGATATGGCCTAGCCGATCGGGCCGTGATCGGATGCCATGCCGCACACATGGTGGTGACTCTGCTGGAAATTATAATTGAAATTGTGGTTATGGTTGATGTCTCAAATGAGATGACCTAGCCGACCGGGTCGTGATTGGACTTCGTGTAAGAACACGTTGGTATTGTGATTTATGAAAATTTGGAAATAGAGATTCCCTAAACTAATAAGATGGAAATTGACCTGAGAACTTAAGTGATGCTTACTTGATGTTGTAGTATTGTTTGAAGCTTTATTTGAACTCATAACTGTTTCCCCCTTGTATTACTGCTCATTCTGTTGAGATGGTGTTTTAGTTTTACATACTAGTACTATTCGACAGTACTAACGTCTCTTTTGTCAGGGGCGCTGCATCTTTAAATGGATGCAGGTGGTTCCATAGCAGACAGTGTTGATCACAGATAGTGGTGCATCCTCTTTCCAGTGGTCTCGATGAGCCCCATTTGATTCAGGGGTCATGTATTGTATCTTTTGTTTATATTGTTGTCACTTTTTGAGGTATAGTCGGGGCCTTGTTGCTGGCACTATCTTTACACTCTTTTGTATCTTTAGAGGCTCCGTAGACACTATGTGGGTTGTATATGGGTGCTAGAAAAGGTCAAATGGATTATGTTGTGTTTGGACTCTTGTTCCACTTAATCATAAGAATGTGTGTATTTTGAAACTTAACAATGATGTAACTAATGAAATGATTTAGAATGTATATATGATCTTTCTACTATCTAATTAATGAAAACATGACTTCTCTTGATCATAAGTGAGTTGGGTAGATAGTGTCTAACAAGCTTGCTCGACCGAGTCCACTCGGTTGAGCGCTGGTCGCGCTCCCTGAGGTTGGGGCATGATAGTCTGGTCCTATCAACTCAGCCTCCCCAATCTCGAACCACCTAATGATAGATTTGCATCTCCTACCATATATCGCCTCAAATGGTGCCATCTAAAAACTAGCATGATAGATGTTGTTGTAAGAAAATTATATGAATGGCAAATGATCATCCCAGCTACCCTTGAAGTTAAGAACACAAGCACATAACATATCCTCAAACGTCTAAAAAGTCCGCTCTGCTTGCCCATCGGTCTATGGATGGAAGTCTATACTAAGATTCACCTGAGTCAAACTTGCATGGAGTATGCGGTAATCCTACTGCATAATCCATATTAATCATTTTTCACTTCCATATTGGAATTTCTATGTTCTATGGCAACCCTCCAGGCCGTTGGTGTTCGTCCTTTACTTGCTGAAATTTCGGACACCTGGCCACAAAGTCTGCTACATTCCTTTTTATGTCATTCCACCAATAGACTTCCTTGAGATCATGATACATCTTTGTAGAGACCGAGTGCACATAATACCGAGAAGTGTGAGCCTCCGTCATGATTCTTTCCCGGAGACCATCTACATTTAGAACACATAGCCGCCCCTGGTACCTTAGTGTACCATCATCCATGCCAAGAGTAAAACCGATAGTTTTATGTTTATGAATCACCCCCTTCAATTGAACCAACAATGGATTGTCGTATTGTTTCTCTTTGACTTCCACAACAAGCAATGATTCTGCCCTATTTTGGTCTACCAAAGAGTTTCTTTTACCCTCTTGTATGTATGGGTGTGCATTGGGGACAATGCATAATTTTAAGTGTGGAGTGAGGAGATTGTCTTAATGACTTTCCTTGTTATTTTAGTTGTGTTAATTTAAGTACATTTTTTTAATAAAAATAGAAAATATTGTACTTTTCCTGACGATAGATCTATTATACAATTTTCTTGAGGCATTTAAGTCAAAAGGAACAAATACAAAAAGATTTTCTTTTGTTAGGTAGTGTAGCAATTCCCCCTTGATTTTTCTTTGTGCCGTGGTTCTTTTCCAAGGGTTTTGTTTGAATCGAGTGTAGTTGGTTTTATTTTTTTAGGAGTAGGAGCCAGTATGAGATGAACTGAATTGACGCAATATCTCTTGACTTTGTTATGACTTGAGAATAGTGAGTACTTTGGTTGTGACACTTAGACTTATTTTTTGACTCTTGTATAAGTACCTTAAATGGTATAAGCTTAATTTTGCTTAACTTCTTTGACTAGAGTGTCTTGAGGAAACCAATCCTGAGTGAGTTATGTGCCATGTGTCTGTGAGGTTTGTGTGTTATTCTGCGCATTGCATTTGATGTCCAGAACTTGCCTCGTGTGTTTGCTAAGCAAAATAATAGTTTTGTTCAGCCTTGGAAGTGATATAGGCATTTCTTTTTTGAGCCATATATATATGTTACCCGTCTAATTGTTATGTATCGTAGTTAACCCCTTTGAGCATGTAATCGTGTTTCTTTGGAAACCACATTACACGCCTTACCCATTTGTTTGAATTAACCATCTATTTGAACCTTCTGACCTCTCATGAGCACTTGAATTGTTATGAACTGTGTAAAAGTTAAAGTGTGTGGTGGTTGGTTTGGCTTTTGAGTGGAACTAATGAAACAAGGAGAAAGGTGCACTATATTGAAAACGTAAGAGCCACCTTGAATTAAAAAAAGAAAGAAAAGGAAAAATAGTTGTATTGCTGTTAAAAAAATATTCCTTGATAAATGGTGACTCTTGATGTAATTGTGCTTAAAGAAGTATGGGGTAATATACATTGATGTGAAGGTGGAGTTTGGTTTGACATAAGTATGGGGTTTGAATGTTAAAGTATATGTACTAAAGTGCTTAGGGAGATGTGGTCACTCTTATATCTGAATGTATCCTACCCGTCCTGCAGCCTACATTACAACCAAATAAAGTCCTACTTGATCCTAGATTGAATGAGCTCGATTAGTATAGTAGTACACTACGGACAAGCCTATGGTGCATCTTTTGTGGCATATGAATGTTATTTCTAAGGGTGGGTGAATTCTTTCTATCTTGAGTTCCTAAGTGTTCTTAAATTTTATTGTGTGGAACTACTCTCTTTTGTTGTGTGAGGGAACTTGATTCATGAAGGAAAGGTAATGTCAGTGACCTTTATGTTAGAGTAAGTGGGTGAGTTGTGAATAATGCGTGGTACTTGTAAGTCAAATCTTGAGGTGAAGATGTTACACTTTTGTGCTTAATCTATTTTAAGTATTCTTGGAGTGATGAGTTAGGAGAATTGTTTAAAAAGGCCGCGTCTATATAAAGTGTAGTTTGATTACTCGAGGAAGAGCAACGGTTGAAGTGTGGGATGTTTATTGTCACGACCCAAAACCGGTCCAGGTCGTGATGGCGCCTAACAGCGAGGTTAGGCAAGCCAACGAACAACAATAACAATGAAAATGTGGAATACAATAACAACATGGGGTAAGGCCGTAGAAACAAGCTGAACCACAGCTAGGCCCAATACATATACAATCCCGATAACTACAACAAGTGTGTGCCAGGACTAGTGTCAACGGGCGGCTACATAGATACAACAACAGAAATACATATACAAAATATACAAGCCGCAGTCTGGAACAAAAGACTGAGCAAAAATGAAACTGGGAGGCTCCAGAGGTGCTGTCAGGAAAACGCCAAGAAGACAGCTCACCGTGTGGAGCGACGCCGCGATCAATACCTATCAGCTGACGGACGAACAGACGAACCAACCTCAATACCTGCACAGTCAAGTGCAGAAAAAGAAAGAAAGTGCAGCATGAGTACATATAAACAAATATGTATCCAGTGAGTATCCCGTCTAAACTCGTAAAGAGTAGTGACGAGAGGTAGAATACATACTCACTAAGGTCCAGTACATAAATAAATAAATAAGGTACATGCTGAGCAGTAAATCATGTGAGAAAATACATCAAGTAAGGACATGTAATCAACAAACATGTAACTGATCTTAACATAACCTTTCTTTGTAAGTTGATCATAGGTATCACTTGTTCCTTTTCTCATTATCTGAAATGTCTTGTCTTATTATCTCAATTGTTCACTTTCCAGTACTCAGTACCGTTTCTCAACTCACCATCGTACGATCCCAACTCAATGCAATGCTTATGTATGTATATATAT
>ML285299.1:0-12068 GCA_005239495.1 Nicotiana undulata
ATTGGTTGCTTAGCCTTACGTCGCCCTTCCAAAGCATCTCAGGAAGGCGCCGCGTAACAATATCTATGCACCACCCAAATTGTCTGTTAAACATGATCCCCTTTCCCGTTTCCCACTTATTTGAATATTGTCTTAATGGTTATAAGTTCATTATGGTTTCTATGACTCTTGGGCCTCATTGATTTGTTGTTAGATATTGTTGTGACTATTTTGGAAAGAGTATTGGTTGTTTGAGATGGTTTCCTTGTGATATTAAATTGTTGGAGAGGTTTGGCATTGTTTTTATGAGATAAATATATATATTTGATGTTCCTGTTGATTTCATGGTTTAGAGAATATTGAGGAAGTTATGAGAAAATACAGTTTATTATTTATAATTTTTGAGACAAAAATATTGTGATAGGCTTGGCCTAAATTGTGAAATTTATGAATAAATTGATATGATATGTCTGGTGGGAGTGGATTGCACGCCGCAACAAGGAGTGATAAGGGTGGACATGTGGTGTCGGGTTGCATGCCGCAACAGGAGTAATAAGGGTGATATTGTAGGGAGGACAGGTAGGAACGGGTTGCACGCTGCAACAAGGAGCGATAAGGGAGAACACTTATATTGTACGGATTTTTAAAGGAAATAAAAAAGAAATAAAAATTTTGAAAAGCTAAAAATGTCTATTTTTACTACTTTTTATATCTTATTTTTGGGCACTATTTTATTCGAAGTTAAAGTTTGATTTAATTGAGAATTGGTTATAGCTGAGTTATTTTATTTTTTTGCAGCACTTATTTATCTATTTGTTTAGAGTTCTTTCTGGCTTTATTATTTATTGTTGTTACTGTTTATATTGTTAAAGCCCGCCTTAGTCTCATCACTACTTCGTCGGGGTTAGGCTCAACACTTACTCAGTACATGGGGTCGGTTGTACTGATACTAACTCTGTGCTCTTTTGCACAGATCCAGGTGTGAGCACGTGATTTTTACCTATCAGATAGTCCTACAAAATCTCAATAAATTAATTGGTTTTATGAATTTTTGTTGATTTTTAGTGATTAATTGTGAATTGTTTGCATTTGCATATTCATAATTCATCTTTTAAAATTATTAAAATCACATCACCATTATCAAAGAATTGTGAACTTATTATTCGTAATTTATTGAATTAAAAATGGATGAATAGTGGTTATTTGATGTAACATGGTTTTAAAAACTAATTACTAAAAATTAATCATTTTATCCAATAAATCACAGATTTAATTAGGAATATAAAATTAGTTGTTGTATTCCCAATTAATCTGTAATTAGATGAAAAGATAAGGTTTAAAATTAATTATTATATTTTTTTGGAATTAATTAGGTTGATTTTGATTAATTGAGCTAATTAACTAAAAGGACTAATTTCGGACCTGGGCTCAAACCACCCAGGCCCAAGAACCCGTCTCTACAATACCCAAACGACCCGGACCAATAATCCCAAACCCGATTTGCCCAGCCCCAGTACTCAAAACAACCCCGTTTCACCCTTAAACCATCCCAGTCGTTGATCAAAATCAATCGAACGACTGGAAACTCCGCATCCCTTTAATATAAATATGTCCTAAAGCTACCCCCTACCCCCATTTGCCCAGAAGTCTTACACCCCCCCCATCCCCTCCGTCTCTCTCTCTTCTGTTTAATCTTCGCCGTCCCAACCGTCCGACCACCGTCCTTTCGCCTTGCTCCACCGGCCGGAAATCACCACTGGCGGCGGAGCACCACCAATCAACCCCAAAATTGTACCAAATAATCCCCGTGTTCTCCTTAACCCCGTCCCACCGTTGGTTTCCCAAAAAAATCACCCAATTAGGAGTAATGTTTTATCTAGAAACTGACGAAACCCTAAATCATGTTGAAGACAATTCCAAGAGGCTCTGTGACTCAAACTCACATGAGTCGATGGATCTTGACAAGAGCCGTCGATTCATGCGAGTATGGTTGTAACGACCCAGCCGGCCGTTTTGCATATTAGGGTCCCGTTTCCTTAAATGAAACCTTCCATAGAAGCTATTCGTGCTTTATGACTCGCGGGAGCGGGTGGTCCGGGATTTGTGAATGATTTGGATGGTTTAGGAACACTTTGTTCCTTAAGGCTGGCCTATTTGGCCAAGTTTGACTTCGGTCAATATTTTGAGCAAACGACCTCGGAATCGGGTTCTGACAGTTCCAGTAGCTCCGTATGATAATTTCGGACTTGGGCGTATGTTCGGCTCGGGTTTATGATGACCCGGGAGCGTTTCGGCACCCGAAATGGAAATTAGGATTTCCTTAAGTTTAGAATTTGGCCAGGAATGGGACTTCATGCTATCGGGGTCCGAATGGAATTTTGGCAACATAAATAGTTCCGAATAGTCATTTATTACTTGTCTGCAAAATTTGGGGTCATACCGAGTAGTATAGACCCGTCCGGCATAATGTAATGAATTCTAGAATTTCAAAGTTCTTAAGTTTGATTAATTTGGTTTTGGGGTTTGATTTCGAGTTCCGTTGTTGTTTTTCATGTTCCTGAAGTTCGAGCGAGTCCGTATCATGAATACATACTTGCCGGTGCTTTTGGACGGGGTCCCGAGGGGCTCGGAGGTGTTTTAGACCCCCGGCAGCTAAGTTGGAAAACCAGAAAAATCTGCTATCTGGTTTTCCTTCTCTGCGATCGCAGAAGGTGGGTTGCGATCGAGGAGAAGGATTTTGCTGGGCTAGTGATTTTTCACTGCGACCGCAGCCTCCTCTCCGTGATCGCAGGGTTCTGGGTCCCAAAGCTTCGTGATCGCAGCCCTTTCATACGATCGCAGTGAGTCGCAGCTGGGGCCGGTGAAATTGTTTATCGCGATCGCAGGACCTCTGTCGCGATCGCAGAGGTTAGACCAGATGGTCTTCGCGATCGCACGACCTCTGATGCGATCGCAGAGGTCAGTCTGGTTGCCCTTCGCGATCGCAGTTAAGCTTTTCCTAGGCAGTATTTAAATGCCTAATTACCGATTTTCTTCTTCATTTTCAATACCCAACCTCCATTAGAGCTCCTCCAAGCTAGGGAAAGGGCTGCACAAGTGCAAATTCATCAAGGGAAGTAATTTCTAGTCCGTTTTCATGACTTTGTAACATCAAATTCAAATAAAATTCTCTTCAAATTATCTTAAAATTCATAGGAATTGATAGAAAATGTGGGCTTTTGGGAAAATGGTGAAACTTCATTTTTAGCCATCAATTCCTAAATAAATTATGTAAATTTGATCCTTAGGCTTCGGGTAGTTTAATCCTTCAAGAATTTTCAAAATCCGAAAGCGTGGGCCTAGGGTCGAAATTTCAAGAATCGCCAAGAATGTTGAATTTTAGGAATTCTTTCAAGCGTGTCCGAGGAGTGCTTTTATCGAGGTGAGTCTCCTTTCTAACCTCGTAAGAGGGAAGTTGTCCTTCTAGGTAACCTTGTTTTCTATGTGATCTTGTTTGGGGGTTACGTACGCACCGAGTGACGAGAGTCCGTACGTAGTGGCTATTACTGCTTCGTCCGGGTAGTTAGGACACATCATACTCATTGTTTTCCTCTATTGTAGCACAGATATTACTTGTATACTTGTGTGATTGGTATTGTTGTCTTTGAACGTGTGGTACTTGGCTTGATTTAAGAGTGATAAGAGAGACACGACAGAGTGATGATTGATTATATTATGGGATCGGTCCGTACGCCACGGCAGAGTGATGATTGATTATATTATGGGATCGGGTCGTACGCCACGGCAGAGTGATGATTAATTATATTATGGGATCGGGTCGTACGCCACGGCATAGTGATAATTGATTATATTATGGGATCGGGTCATACGCCACGGTGAGATTGAGACTACCAGGGTGGGATCAGGCCGTACGCCACGGCGAGATTGAGACTACCAGGGTAGGATCGGACCGTACGCCACGACGAGATTGAGACTACCAGGGTGGGATCAGGCCGTACGCCACGGCGAGATTGAGACTACCAGGGTAGGATCGGACCGTACGCCACGACGAGATTGAGACTACCAGGGTGGGATCAGGCCGTACGCCACGGCGAGATTGAGACTACCAGGGTAGGATCGGACCGTACGCCACGACGAGATTGAGACTACCAGGGTGGGATCGGGTCGTACGCCACAGCAAGATTGAGACTAAAAGGATGGGATCAGGCCGTACGCCACGACGAGATTGCGACTACCATGGTGGGATCGGGCCGTACGCCACTGCGAGATTGAGACTACCAGGGTGGGATCAGGCCGTACGCCACAGTGAGATTGAGACTACCAGGATGGGATCGGGCCATACGCCACGGCGGATATCAAACTTGTTTGATTTGAGATTGTTATTTGATGACGGGTATTGATGTACTTGATTATTTGTTTTACTTGCCTACAGTTTTCTTTACATCCTGCTTACTTTACGACTGTTGGACCTTAGTGAGTATCGAGTCGACCTCTCGTCGCTACTTCTTCGAGATTAGACAGGATACTCACTGGGTACATATTTATATATATGTACTCATGATGCACTTTCTTTCCTTTTCTGTACTTGACTGTACAGGTCCGGAGGTTGGTCCATCTGATTATCAGGCCGATGCCAGATATTGATAACGTGGTCATACTTCACGGTGAGCTGCTTCCTAGCGACTTCCTAGCAGCACCCTGGAGTTTCTTTTGTTATGCTCTCTATCTATTTCATTCGGACTGAGACCCTGTATATATATATATATGTTGTAGTCATTGTATATTCAGTAGTTTCCCGAGACACTCGTGACACTAGTTCCTGGCACACACGCGGTATATATTTTTGGGGTTTTGGGATGTATATCTATGTGTATGTTTTATTTCGGCTTTGTATCTACTATGACTTTACCTTCACTCAAGGCTAGTATCATATTAGTTATTATAAATGGGTAACCACGGACTTGTTTGATCGAGTGGGAATGGTATCACTTAGTGAAAGTTATGTCGGCTTGCCTAACCCCGTTGTTGGGCGCCATCGCGACCTGAATTGGGATTTGGGTCGTGACAACGTGGTATCAGAGCCTTAGGTTCACGTAGTCTCACGAGACGTCCGTACTTATCTTCAGGAGGCTATAGGGCGTTAAAAACTCCTTTTGTTCATATCATATCGTGCTACCAATGATGTACTCAAACTTGTTATTCTATTCTCTCACAGATGGTGAGGACGCGTGCTTCGCATGTTCCTGATCCAGGGGAGGCTGCAACCCCCGCCGCTCGAGGCCGTTGTAGGGGCAGGGGTAGGGCTCCTGTCCATAGTAGGGGGCGAGGGCATCCCAGAGCTGTACTGGTTGCACCGATTGAGGATCCTTATGTTGAGGGCAGGATGAGCTGCCTCCAATAGTTCCACCACCAGCTGATTTTATGACGGCGCCGGGCTTCCAGGAGGTCATAGGCTATATGCTGAGGTTCATGGATACTATGTCATAGGCGGGGGTACTTCCATCAGATCTTGTTACTTCTCAAGCAGGAGGGGGAGTTCGGACCCCTACCGCTCAGGCTACAGGACCAGCACCAGCAATACATCATACTCCATATATTCCACCAGTGATTGGGGTTCAGCCTGGGGTGGCGGCACTAGAGCCCAGGCCAGTTGCAGAGATGGACCAGCAGAAGTTGCTGGGTAGATGGACCCAACTTCGCCCTCCTACCTTCGAGGGTGAGCGAGGAGAGGATGCTCAGGATTTTATCGAGAGGTGCAGGGAGAGACTGCACAACATGAGGATATTAGAGTCACACGGGGTAGATTTCATGACATTTCAGCTTTAGGGCAGAGCTCGCCGCTGGTGGCAGTCATATGTTCTCAGTAGGCCAGCAGGGTCGCCACCAGGTACTTGGGAGCAGTTTATTCAGTTATTTTTGGACAGATACATTCCCCCATCTGAGAGGGAGGAGCTTTAGGGTCAGTTTAAAGGTTAGAGCAGGGGCAGATGTCTGTGTCAAGTTATGAGGCCAGGTTCTCAGAGTTGTCTTGCCATGCTCTCATGATATTGCCCATAGATGCTGAGAGGGTTCGACGGTTTGTGGCAGGCTTGCATCCGGGTATCAGGACTTCCATGGCCAGAGAGGTAGAGATAGGTACCCCGTATCAGCTTGTAGTCGAGATAGCTCGACGTATCGAGGGTTACCGTGTGAGGGGCAGGGAGCAGGGTCAGCCAGGTCAGCAGGACAAGAGGCCCAGGTTCACAGATGACTTCAGAGGGGCTCCAGCTAGGGCAGGGGTTAGTACGGAGGTTTCCAGTTCAGCAGGCCTTCCTATTCAGCACCTTCAGTACCTCTTAGGGTTGTTCTAGTCAGGCCCCAGTTTAGCACCATGCCAGAGCGCTCCTATCATCCTTCAGCCATCCAGAGAGCACCCAACAGTTATTCTAGCCATCAGAGATCCTCCAGCTTTTATCCTAGTGCTATACCAGGGGATTCACACCGCTCTTCAGCTAGTCAGGGTTCCTCCTCATCAGAGCTGCAAGCAGTAGTTCGAGGGGGTTGCTTCGAGTGTGGGGATCTAGGTCACGCATGGAGGTTTTGTCCCAGGAATCGGGGCAAGGCCGTGCAGCAGAGCTAGCAGCCTATGATTACAGCACCAGCAGCACGACCACTTAGGGGTGGAGGTCAAATCGGCAGGGTCCTTCCTAGAGGGGGAGGCCAGTCAGGAAGGGATCGTTCAGCCCCAACACGTTCTGGGGGAGCTCTGTCATCGGGTCCTCCAGCCAGATTTTATGCTATTCCAGCCAGGGTAGACGCAGTGGCATCAGACGCTGTGATTACATGTATTATTTCAGTCTGTGGTAGAGAGGCTTCAGTGCTATTTGATCCAGGGTCTACATATTCATATGTTTCAGCATTATTTACCCATTCTCTGGATGTTATTTGTGAGTCTTTGGGTTCTTCCTTGTATGTATCCACTCCTGTGGGCGACTCTGTAGTGGTAGACCGGGTCTACCGGTCTTATGTGGTTACCTTCTGTGGGCTTGAGACCAGAGCCGACCTGTTGTTGCTTGATATGGTTGATTTCGAGGTTATTTTAGGCATAGATTGGTTATCTCCTTACCATGCTGTATTGGATTGCCATGCCAAGACAGTTACATTGGCCATGCCAAAATTGCCGAGGTTAGAATGGAGGGGTTCTTCAGTTAGTGCCTTCAGCCGGGTTATTTCCTTCATGAAAGCTCGGCATATGGTCGAGAAAGGGTGTCTATCTTACCTTGCTTATGTGCGGGACACCACCGCCGAGTCTCCTACCATTGAGTCGGTACCAGTTGTTCGGGAGTTTCCGGATGTGTTTCCTTCAGATCTTCCAGGCATGCCTCCCGATCGAGATATAGATTTCTGCATTGATTTGGCTCTGGATACTCAACCTATTTCTATTCCTCCCTATCGTATGGCTCCTAAGGAGCTAAAGGAACTAAAGGAGAAGCTTGAGGAGTTGTTGGCCAAGGGATTCATTAGGCCAAGTGTGTCTCCGTGGGGTGATCCAGTCCTATTCGTGAAGAAGAAGGATGGGTCTATGCGAATGTGTATTCATTACCGCCAGTTGAATAAAGTGACCATCAAGAACAAGTATCCTATGCCGTGCATTGATGATTTGTTTGATCAACTATAGGTTGCTCGTGTGTTCTCTAAAACTGATCTGAGTTCATGTAACCACCAGTTGAAGATTCGGGCTTCTGATGTCCCGAAGACTACATTTCGCACCAGATATGGCCACTATGAGTTCTTAGTGATGTCCTTTGGCTTGACTAATTCCCCAACAGCATTTATGGACTTGATGAATAGGGTATTCAGGCCGTATATCGACTCCTTCGTGATTGTTTTCATTGATGATATATTGATCTACTCACGGAGCCTGGGAGAGCACGAGCAGCATTTGAGAGTTGTACTTCAGACCTTCCGAGAGCAGAAGCTGTATGCTAAGTTCTCCAAGTGTGAGTTTTGGTTAGAGTTAGTGGCATTTCTGGGGCATGTGGTGTCCGGTGAGGGCATCAAGGTTGATCCGCAGAAGATTGAGGCAGTTCATAGTTGGCCGCGTCCTACTTCAACTTCTGAGATCAGGAGTTTTCTGGGTTTAGCGGGTTATTACTGTCAATTCGTGGAGGGATTCTCTTCTATTGCTACTCCACTGACTAGATTGACTCAGAATAATGCTCCATTTCAGTGGTCCGACGATTGTGAGGCGAGATTTCAGAAGCTCAAGTTTGCCTTGACTTTAGCACCAGTGTTATCATTGCCTTCTTATTCTGGAGTATATACAGTGTATTGTGACGCTTCACGCGTCGGATTGGGATGCGTGTTGATGCAGGATGGCAGGGTTATTGCTTATGCTTCGCGCCAGCTGAATGTTCATGAAAAGAATTACCCTGTGCACGATTTGGAGTTGGCGGCGATTTTTCATGCTCTGAGGATATGGCGGCATTATCTATATGGTGTATCTTGTGAGGTCTATACTGACCACCGCAGCCTGCAGTACCTGCTTAAGCAGAGGGACCTTAATTTGAGGCAGCGGGGGTGGCTTGAGTTGTTGAAAGACTATGATCTCACTATTCTGTATCATCCGGGCAAGGCAAATGTTGTTGTGTATGCATTGAGAAGGCGAGCAGCTAGCATGTGTAGTTTGGCCTACATCTCAGCTGAGGAGAGGCCTTTAGCCTTGGACATTCAGTCCTTGGCCAACCGTTTGGTAAGATTGGACCTTTCAAAGCCCCGTCGAGTTAGCTCATGTGGTAGCTCAGTCTTCATTATTGGGAGAGATCAAGGCTCGATAGTTTGATGATCCACGCCTAGCAGAGCTTAGGGATACGGTGGTCCAGGGCAGGGCCAAGGAGGTTACCTTAGGCGAGGATGGTGTTCTGCGAATCCAGGGTCGATTGTGTGTTCCTGATATTGATGGCCTGAGGGAAAGGATTCTAGCAAGGGCGCATAGTTCTCGATACTCTATTCACCTAGGAGCGACGAAGATGTATCGTGATTTGAGGCAGCACTACTGGTGGAGGCGGATGAAGAAGGACATTGTTCAACATGTGGCTCGGTGTCTTAATTGTCAGCAGGTTAAGTATGAGCATCAGCGGCCAGGAGGCTTGTTTCAGCAGATGCCCATTCCTCAGTGGAAATGGGAGCGTATCACCATGGACTTCGTGGTTGGGTTGCCTCGGACCTTGCGGAAGGTTGACGCGGTTTGGGTCATTATGGACAGACTGACCAAATCGGCGCATTTCATTTCTGTGGCTACTACTTACACTACAGAGAGGTTGGCTCAGATTTATCTTCGTGAGATAGTCCGGTTGCATGGTGTGCCAGTGTCTATCATTTTAGATCGGGGTCCTTAGTTCACTTCGCACTTCTAGAGAGCTTTGCACAGCGAGATGGGTACTCAAATAGACCTCAGTTCAGCTTTTCACCCTCAGACTGATGGCCAGTCAGAGCGTACAATTCAGATTTTGGAGGATATGCTCAGGGCTTGCGTGATTGATTTCGGGGGTCAGTGGGACAAATTCCTACCTTTGGCGGAGTTTGCATACAATAATAGTTATCATTCCAGCATCGAGATGGGCCCATTTGAGGTTTTATATGCTCGGCGATGCCGTTCTCCGATTGGGTGGTTTGAGCCGGGTGAGGCCAAGTTATATGGTACAGACCTGGTCAGAGATGCCGTGGAAAAGGTGAAGATTATTCAGGAGAGGCTCCGTACAGCACAGTCCAGGCAGAAGAGCTATGCAGATCAGCGGGCATGTGATGTATCATTCATGGAGGGAGATAAGTTAATGTTGAAGGTTTCGCCAATGAAGGGCATTTTGAGGTTTGGGAAGAAAGGCAAGCTGAGCCCCAGATTTATAGGTCCTTTCGAGGTGCTGAAGCGGGTCGGAGAGGTTGCTTATGAGCTTGCTTTGCCTCCAGCCTTATCAAGAGTTCACCCAGTTTTTCATGTTTCCATGATTCGAAGGTATCATGCCCACTTCTCTCACGTGTTTGATTACATCACTATTCAGTTAGATGAGAAGTTGGGCTACGAGGAGGAGCCAGTTGCCATTATTGGTAGGCACGACCGCCAGTTGAGGTCTAAGACAATTTCTGCGGTTAAGGTCCAGTGGAAGGACCAACCAGCTGAGGAGGCGACTTGAGAGTCTGAGCAGGACATGCGGAGCAGATATCCAAAATAATTCAGCACTTCAGGTACGATTCTAGACCCGTTCGAGGACGAATGTTTATTTAAGAGGGGGAGAATGTAACGACCCAGCCGGTTATTTTGCGTTTCAGGGTCCCGTTTCCTTAAATGAAACCTTCCATAGCGGCTATTCGTGCTTTATGACTCGCGGGAGCGGGTGGTCCGGGATTTGGGAATGATTTGGATGGTTTAGGAACACTTGGTTCCTTAAGGCTAGCCTATTTGGCCAAGTTTGACTTCGGTCAACATTTTGAGCAAACGACCTCGGAATCGAGTTCTGACAGCTCCAGTAGCTCCGTATGATGATTTCGGACTTGGGCGTATGTTCGGCTTGGGTTTCTGATGACCCAGGAGCGTTTCGGCGCCCGAAATTGAAATCAGGATTTCCTTAAGTTTAGAATTTGGCCTGGAACGGGACTTCATTCTATCGGGGTCCGAATGGAATTCCAGGACCGGTAATAGTTCTGAATAGTCATTTATGACTTGTCTGCAAAATTTGGGGTTATTCCGAGTAGTATAGACCCGTCCAACGTAATGTAATGAATTCTAGAATTTCAAAGTTCTTATGTTTGATTATTTGGTTTTGGGGTTTGATTTCGAGTTCCGTTGTTTTTTTTCATGTTCCGGAAGTTCGGGCGAGTCTGTATCATGATTACAGACTTGCCAGTGCTTTTGGAAAGGGTCCCGAGGGGCTCGGGGGTGTTTTAGACCCCCGGGAGCTAAGTTTGAAAACTAGAAAAATATGCTATCTGGTTTCCTTCTCTGTGATCGCAGAAGGTGGGTTGCGATCGCGGAGAAGGACTTTGCTGGGCTAGTGATTGTTCACTACGATCGCAGCCTCCTCTCTGCGATCCCAGGGTTCTGGGTCCCAAAGCTTCGCGATCGCAGTGAGTCGCAGTTGGGTCGGGTGAAATTGTTCATCGCGATTGCAAGACCTCTGCCGCGATCGCAGAGGTCAGACTAGATGGTCTTCGCGATCGCAGGACCTCTGATGCAATCGCAGAGGTCAGTCCGGTTGCCCTTCGCGATCGCAGTTAAGCTTTTCCTAGGCAGTTTTTAAATGCCCAATTACGGGTTTTCTTCTTCATTTTCAATACCCAACCTCCATTAGAGCTCCTCCAAGCTAGGGAAAGGGCTGCACAAGTTCAAATTCATCAAGGTAAGTAATTTCTAGTCCGTTTTCATGACTTTGTAACATCAAATTCAAATAAAATTCTCTTCCAATTATCTTAAAATTCATAGGAATTGATAGAAAATGTGGGCTTTTGGGAAAATGGTGAAACTTCATTTTTAGCCATAAATTCCTAAATAAATTATGTAATTTTGATCCTTAGGCTTCGGGTAATTTAATCCTTCAAGAATTTTCAAAATCCGAAAGCGTGGGCCCGGGGTCGAAATTTCAAGAATCGCCAAGAGTATTGAATTTTAGGAATTCTTCCTAATTCTCCTTCTTGAACCTAAAATTGATTCAATTATGCTATGTTTGGATAGTTGTGAACCGTCAATAGTAGTTTCGGAGTTTTGGGCGCATCTTTTGATCCGGTCCTTGGTTCGAGGAGTGGTTTTATCGAGGTGAGTCTCCTTTCTAACCTCGTTAGAGGAAAATTGTCCCTCCAGGTAACCTTGTTTGTTATGTGATCTTGTTTGGGGGCTACGTACGCACCGAGTGACGAGAGTCCGTACCTAGTGGCTATTACTGCTTTGTCCGGGTAGTTAGGACACAACATACTCATTGTTTTCCTCTACTGTAGCACATATATTACTTGTATACTTGTGTGATTGGTATTGTTGTCTTTGAACGTGTGGTACTTGGCTTGATTTAAGAGTGATAAGAGAGACACGACAGAGTGATGATTGATTATATTATGGGATCGGG
>ML285299.1:12303-30610 GCA_005239495.1 Nicotiana undulata
CGTACGCCACGGCGAGATTGAGACTACCAGGGTGGGATCGGGCCGTAAGCCACGGCGAGATTGAGACTACGAGGGTGGGATCGGGTCGTACGCCACGTCGAGATTGATACTACCAGGGTGGGATCGGGCCGTACGCCACGGTGAGATTGGGACTACCTGGGTGGGATCGGGTCGTACGCCACGGCGGATATCAAACTTGTTTTATTTGAGATTGTTATTTGATGCCGGGTATTGATGTACTTGATTATTTATTTTACTTGCTTACAGTTTTCTTTACATCCTGCTTACTTTACGACTGTTGGACCTTAGTGAGTATCGAGTCGACCTCTCGTCACTACTTCTTCGAGATTAGACGGGATACTCACTGGGTACATATTTATATATATGTACTCATGCTGCACTTTCTTTCCTTTTCTGTACTTGACTGTAGAAGTCCAGAGGCTGGTCCATCTGATTATCAGGCCGATGCCAGATTATGATAACGTGGTCATACTTCACGGTGAGCTGCTTCCTGGCGACTTCCTAGCAGCACAATGGAGTTTCTTTTGTTATGCTCTCTGTCTATTTCATTTAGACTGAGACCCTGTATATATATATGTTGTAGTCATTGTATATTCAGTGGTTTCCCGAGACACTCGTGACACTAGTTCCTGGCACACACGCAGTATATATTTTTGGGGTTTTGGGATGTATATCTATGTGTATGTTTTATTTCGTCGTTGTATCTACTATGACTTTACCTTAACTCAAGGCTAGTATCATATTAGTTATTATAAATGGGTAACCATGGACTTGTTTGATCGAGTGGGAAGGGTATCACTTAGTGAAAGTTATGTCGGCTTGCCTAACCCGCTGTTTGGCGCCATCGCAACCTGAATTGGGATTTGGGTCGTGACAAAGGTTCACTTTTGGAGGTCGCCGGAGTCCGGCCAAACTTCGGCAACTCGCCGGAGTTCTTCCAAACCCCTCAAACGGGTATCCCCCTCCTTTTTATGTGTTTCTTGTACCTTTTTGATTAATAACATGAATAGGCTGTAGTTTAATCATTGTTTTCTTCTTATTATATTACTGTTTTGATTTTTTTTTCTTTAATTATCTTCTTTTACCTGTTCATGCTTGATTAGTTCGAAGCCCCCAAAATATATTTTGATAAACATGTTCTTAGCTTAGACTGCATTGTTTCATGTATTTGTTTTTCCTTGATCTGTTTTAATTGATTATGTTCCATCGTATGCGTTTAGAATTAATTTAACCATTAATCTTAGGGTAGCTAAGTAATTTAGTTAGGTTTCAATGTTAGCTTG
Organism: Nicotiana undulata; assembly: GCA_005239495.1. Classification (NCBI taxonomy): domain Eukaryota; kingdom Viridiplantae; phylum Streptophyta; class Magnoliopsida; order Solanales; family Solanaceae; genus Nicotiana; species Nicotiana undulata. The sequence continues at coordinate 13,608 of ML285299.1, forward strand.
AGCTTTAAATCCGTTTCATGGCAGTCATGTATTTGTCCTTGGTCAGAGTCCTTGTCATGATTAATAAACTGTTTTCCTATGAATTTGTTTGGTTGTTAATTCGACTAATTAAGCAGTTCAAGTTGATATGCATATAGGATTTCTAGATTTCTTTGATAATTAGTTCCCTAACCTCCTGTTTCATTAATAAAATTTGATCCTAACAAGTTAATTACCCCTGTTAATCCCAAGCTTTGGACATACTATCAAGACTAGGATAGTTAACCATATAATTAGAGAGTAATCAACCAATTAAGTTAATCCTAAACGAGTTTGAAGTCAATTAGTAATTGAGAATCTAATCAACAACCTAATCCTAGTTAAGAATAACTATTGGTTTTGATTAACCAAAGTAAGCTAGTTAGGATTAACTAACTCAAGTTGATATAACCCCAATCAAACTTAATCCTAGTCAACCTAAGGGTAATTCTAAGAACCTAGAGGGGTAATTTAGTACTTTAGTTGAGGGAATCTTGGGTGTAACAACCCAAGAACCATCTAGAACTAGGAAATCAGATTTTTTTGGGGGTAGAATAGTAATTGTAAAGGCTGAAATTTTCTAGAATGAGGGCAGTTGTCCCAAAGGTTAAGGGTAACAACTGCCAATTTACTATTTCGAGCCCATTTGGATAAGGAATATGCTAAGCATATCCTATCCTAAAACCCCTATAAATGCCCTACCTAATACTCTGGAAAAACAAAATTTACACATTTTTTACCATTGAAAATACTCTTCTTGATTACTGAAAATCTGAAGAGTACACAGCCGAGTTTCTTATAAAGTTTTCTTGCAAATATTTCTGCTGGGGTTCTGTTTTCCATACTCTTAGAAACAGAAGAAAAGGCAATATAATTATAAAACAGACCAAAAATCTGGTTCTTTGGTTAGTTTTGTTTTTTGGTTTTGGCTTTCTGGAAAATCGATTTCAACATTGATTTCTGGGTATTCAAGTGGTCCTTTTGGGTTTCTTCCTACAGTGGTTGCGATCTGTTGTTGCTGACTTTCTCGATTACTAGTTCCTAGACCTTTATTTGGTCTAGATCTTCTCTTTTCTGTATTTTTACTTTGGAGGTATGTAATTGTGATGACCCGAAAAGTCATCCCGTATAATTTTATCTAAATCTGTGTGTCGAGGCAGTGAAAGCCTCCTTCTTATCTCACCTTGTTGTGTAGCGCAGCCGGGGCGCGTAGCCGGGAAGCCTTTATATGAAAACAATTGTTGAAATAATGAACTTTTAAAGAAAACTGTTTTCTGAAAACTATAAAGGCTGTGAAAAAGCAATATGGTGGAAACCTGTGTAATTGAGGCTCGTACTATGGTGACGGAGCCAGGATGAATCCAATATGTTTAAACTGAATATCTGTGAAATTGGTGAGAGACATAGTTGAATTTGATGAGATTTGAACTGAAAGTGGGAAAATGTGAAGGTTGAGAAATTTCATGTGATTTGAGGTGTAATTCGATGTTTATGATAGTGATTCGGTGTTTTGAATACTTGAGTAAGACCGTAACGTGTTTCCGAGGTTGTGTGCACTTTTGTTTGAGGTTCCGAGGGCTCGGGATAGTTTCGAGTAGGTTCCGGGTTGCATTACACTGAAATTCACTGAGTATTGCAGGTGTAGTAATAGGTCTATGAACCTGGGAGCGCGGCCGCGGTCGCCCTAGCGCGGTCCGCGGTGCTCCCTTTGCGGCCGCAGTCGCCTTAGCGCGGACCGCGGTGGAAGACTTTAGCGAGACCTGCAGAAGCACCGCGGTCGCGGTCGCTTTACCGCGATTTGTGGTGGTCGAACTTCAGAGAACCTGCAATAAGGCCTTCGCGGCCGCAGTCGTCTTACCGCGGACCGCGGTGGAGGCCTGGGAGGGGGTACCTATAAATAATGTAATTTTCAGCTATTTTCCACTTTTCAAAAACCCTAAGACGTAAGAAGCGATTTTCTAAACACTTTTCTTCTTCAAAAACATTGGTAAGTGATTTCTAACTTAATTTCTTTACTCTTTAACTTCTTTTTACAAGATTGCATCCTAGAATCTAGGGTTTTCATGGGGAAATTGGGAATTTTGGGAAAAGACCTAAGAATATCGAAATTTGGGAATTTAGACCTCAATTTGGGGTCGGATTCCAAAACCAATTGTATACCCGGGCTCCGGGTGAATGGGTAATCGGGTTTTGGGCCTCATTTCGGGTTTAGACCAAGCGGGCCTAGGTTCGAATTTTGACTTTTTGGGGAAAACTTTAGAAAACTCATTTCCATGCATTAGAATTGATTCAATTAGCCTTTATTTATATAATTAAGTAACTTGTGGCTAGATACGAGCGTGTTGGTGGCGGAACCAAGAGGTAAAGCGGTAATTGAGGCTTGATTTGTGTTTGAGGTATCGAGGTAAGTGTTTGGCCTAACCTTAGCTTGAGGGAATAGGTATAGAGTCTATGTGCTCTGTGTTATATCATGTCCAATGTATAGGTGAGGTGACGAGTACCTATATGTTGTGGTCAAGCATGCGCGTGAGTCGAACTTGATTATTTATACCGTGTTATTGATATTCCTTGTGTTATGACTAAATGGTTAATTGGGAGTGATACATTGAGGTTGTTCATGAAGTGGAGAGTTAACAATTATTTGTTCGGTTGAGAATTTTACTGTTGAAATGATTACTTCTGAGTGAGATTGGTTATAGCTCAGTCCCTTGCCGAGATGATAGAATTTTGTTGATCATTTATGTACATTTAGAACTTCTCATTGTTGAACCTTCATATTGAATTGTTGTTTCTGTATATACTATGCACGAGGGGACATTCCGTGCCGAGTGACTGTGAGGCTATGCACGAGGGGACATTCCGTGCCGAGTGATTTTATTATTTATCGCATGAGGGGACATGCCGTGCTGAGTGTTTATTATTTATCGCACGAGGGGATAAGTTGTGCTGAGTGTTTATTATTTATTGCATGAGGGGACATTCCGTGCCGAGTGATTTTATTATTATATTATGCCTGAGGGGAAATTCTATGCCGAGTGACTGTGAGGCTATGCACGAGAGGACATTCTGTGCCGAGCGATTGTGAGGTTATGCACGAGGGGTCATGCCGTACCTTTTTATGTGTACTTACTCGTTTCGAGCTGCTAATTCCTGCCTTTAATTCTACATTTTAGTTCTTATCTTATTCTGTTGTTTTGAAAATTGTTACTCCCTTTATCCCCAACATGTTCTCCTCGTACCTGTGTTTACTTGCTTATTTCCTGTGATTTCTTCCTGTTATATTATTGAACTGCTCAGGTATTAATTGTTGTCTTTTCCTAGCCTCGTCACTATTTCGCCGAGGTTAGGCTCTGCATTTACTCAGTACATGGGATCGGTTGTACTAATTCTACACCTACACATCTTTATGTTGTGCAGACTACGCAGCCGGACCCGGTGGACATTGACGGAGGGAGTATCCTTCAGTCCATTCAGGAGACATCGAGGTAGTCCCGCATACGTTCGTGAGCCTTGGCGTCACCTCTTATCCTTCTTCTTCAGCCCTGTCTTATTCTATAGTTCAAGGACAGTTATATGTATTTATTTTCATACCTTTGTATTTAGTAATCTTTTAGACTGTTCGTGAGTTAGTGACACCAGTTCTTGGTTATGTTTACGGGATTTATTTTCGAGGCTTGTTATATAGTTCTGAAAATTTGTTTAACTTTCATAATGTTAATCAGAGTTGCCTTAGTTATCTTGTTCATTTTAACTGTTGATGAGTTTATTTATTCAAAACGTTGGCTTGTCTAGCGAGTTCAATGTTAGACGCCATCACGGCCTAAAGGGTGGATTTCGGGTCGTGACAAGTTGGTATCAGAGCCCTAGGTTGCTTAGGTCTCACAACTCACGGACAAACTTGGTAGAGTCTGAGGGATCGGTGCGGAGACGTCTGTACTTATCCCCCAGAGGCTGCAAAGTTAGGAATAACTTCACATTTCTTCTTGTATGTCGTGCGATGTGATTGTAAATACTAATTGAGTTTCCATTCTACTCTCTCGCAGATGGCGAGGACGCGTGCTTCCCCCGGTTCCGATCAGCAGCCCGATACTCCTATCACAGCTCCTGTGAGGGGCCGAGGTCGAGGTCGAGGCTGTGCTAGAGGCCGAGGTCGAGGCAGGGCACAACCTAGAGCAGCAGCCCCAATGGAGGATCCTCAGGTCAACTTCACCGAGGAGATTCCCGCTCAGACAGTCCCAGTTGGACCAGATTAGGTCCCAGAGGGGTTCATTGCTACCCCAGTGCTTCAGGACGCGCTAGTCCGCTTAGTGGGATTCATGGAGTGTGTGGCTCAGTCCGGTCTTCTTCCTACTGCACCAGCCGTCTCTCAGGCTGGGGGAGGGACCCAGACTCCTGCTACTCGTACACCAGAGTAGTTAGATCCTCAGTTTTAGACTCCGGCACCTCAGACAGCCGGAGTAGCTTAGCCGGGTATTGTGGCACCGGTAGTTAGGGAAATAGCTATGTCAGCAGATGCTCTATGGAGATTGGATAGATTCACCAAGTTATTCCCTACTACTTTTACTGGTACACCATTAGAGGATCCCCAGGATTATTTGGACAACTGTTATGAGGTTCTTCGGAACATGGGCATAGTGAAGTCCAATGGAGTTGACTTTGCTACATTTCGTCTTTCTGGCACCGCCAAGACTTGGTGGAGAGATTTCTGCTTGACCAGACCAGCTGGGTCTGCACCTCTGACTTGGGCTCAGTTCTCCGAGTTGTTCTTGGGGAAGTTTCTTCCAGTTACTCAGATATAGGATCTTCGAGGGCAGTTTGAGCGTCTCCAGCAGGGCTCCATGTCCGTCACTCAGTACGAGACCAGGTTCATTACTCTAGCGAGGCATGCTATTATGATACTCCCCACGGATCGAGAGAGAGTGAGGAGGTTTATTGAGGGTTTGGCCCAGCCTATCAGACTTCAGATGGCCAGGGAGACGGGTATTGATATCTCTTTTCAGGATGCAGCCGATGTGGCCAGACGCATTGAGATGGTACTATCGTATGGTAGTGGTCAGGGGTCGGACAAGAGACCTCGTCATTTTGACCGATTCAGAGGTGACTAATCTGGAGGCAGAGATTACTTTGGCAGAGGTCATCCCCTTAGGCCTTTTCAGTTAGCACTTCAAGTATCCCGCAATGCACCTTCAGCTCCCCTCAGTGCACCGCCGATTCAGAGCTTTCAGGGTGGTCATTCTGGTCGTCAGGGACAATTCCAGGGTCAGTATTCTCAGTAGCCGAGGTCTTGCTTCATTTACGTGGTATGGGGCACATTTCCAGGGTTTTCCCCCAAGGTTTTGGTGGTTCTCAATATCAGGGTTCCCGTATCATGGTTCTCGCATCAGGTGCACCCTCACCCCCTCAGCCAGCTAGGGGTGGTGGTCGAGGTGCTAGAGGTGGGAGTCAGACTAATAGAGGTGGAGGACAGGCCACGAAAGGTAGGGGTCAGCCTGTAGCAGGTCGACTCAGAGATGTTCAGGTTGGAGGGGCTACGCCCCGCTGTTATGCTATTCCTGCTAGGCCTGAGTTTGAGACCTCTGACGCAGTTATCACAGGTATTAATTCAATTTGCAGCTGCGATGCTTCGGTTTTATTTTATCCGGGTTCTACTTTCTCTTATGTGTCTTCATATTTTGCCACTTATTTGAGCATGCCCCGTGATTCCCTGAGTGCTCCTGTGTATGTGTCTACCCCGGTGGGTTGTTGATAACCAATTTTTCCTCAAGTTATTTTCAAACTTGCATATAGGCTTTCAAAATTACTCTTTGTAATAATGAGTATTTTTCCCTATTTTCCATATTTTATTAAATTATTTTCATGTTTATTCAATATTTCATATTTAAATAATTATTCATGTTACAAATAATTTTAAAAATGTTTCCCAACTCAATATGCTATTTTTATCCATTAGAATCCAATTATTTCACAAATTAGCCAATTGGGTCTTATTTATTTTTTATTACAGCAATTTTACAATTATAGCCCAATTGAACATTTTGTATTATTTTAATTCGAAACTTATGCATTTTTTTACACTTAATATTAGTTAATTACTATAGTTTTTCCTATTTAAACTTAATATCATTTTTATACAATTATTAGATATTTTAATTAATTAATTATCTATTTTTATGGGTATTTAACAATTAGCCATATGTTATCTAAAACCTAGCCAAAATTATACCCAATCTTTAAACACAATACCCCAACCCATCAGATTATTAAACGACCCAGCCCAGTCCTAAAACTAACCCGGCCCAACCCCGGATCAATCTGAGTCGTTGATCAAATAAGATCAACGGCCGAGATACCCCTTTCCATAATTTATTCCTAACCACACCCCTCCCAACCTCTCATTTTCCAAGACCACTCATGTATCTACCTCCCCGTCTCTCTCTATCTCTAGTATCTCTAGAGACTTCCTTACCTCTCCGTCTCCGATGAAGCTCCTCCCTTCTCCGGCCATCTCCGACCACCATTCTTTCGACCACCAGCCTACATGATGTCTCCTCTCTCTGGGTCACTTCATCTCTGAAGCCTTCCAGGGTCTCGACCGTGCTAGCTCACTCCTGGAGGCTCCTTCTTGGGTTGTTTCCGGCCTCTCCGGTGGGGTTTTGACACCATCATGCCATAACCACCACAATCTTTGAGTTTCACGGCAGGTTCTCCGATTATCTCTGGTTTCTTATGAAGCCCTAATTTTTTCTTAAAACCTCTTAAATCTCTAAAAAGTTTTAATGATTCAGACATGTTTCTTTATGTTTTACTTTATTCTCAACTCAGTCTTTAAGAATCTTCAACTTTTAAACATTTAGCTTCCTTTTTTTTTTAAAAACAGGGTTTCTCGGAACCTTTCCTATGCTGGTTTTTAACTAAGTTTCTCCTTGCTTTTGAGTCTATTCTCTGCATATCGTAATGATTCTGTGATTTTATCTCGTTTATGTTAAAAACCCGAATTTTCCTAGACCTCTTTATGTGATTATGTGTACTAGCACGACTGTTCGTCTCTCTTTGCTTGAGTTTCTGTGACTATATTGTTTGAATGAGTGCTACAGAGCTTCCTTAGCCTAACTTGTGCTTGTGAGGGCTTCTCATACTTGCATCTTTGAACCTTCCTGTCTACTATGTCTGAGTACTCCGGCCTATTTATACGATTGTGGCTCTTATGTGATTAATGCTGGGTTCCATACTTAGAGGTTTGGTTGACAGACCTTCCTTTAATTTCTATTCAAATTGACTGACTCGTCTGTGGTAATTTATTCTTACTGGTTGTTGCCTTAATTAAAACAATTTTGAACCTTGGTCTTAATTGTTTACTCTATTGCTTACTAAACCTGATTCTTTCCAATGATTGAGTCTTGACTGATTTTTTTACTTTGCCTTATGTGACTATATGTGTTACCGTTTGAATTTGAATCCCTTGAATTAAGGGAGTGATTATGTTTATTTCTTGGTTAATTGATTTCGAGTCCCCTATTACTTAACAGGCCTGGATTCTTTCTTTATTTAAGTCTTGTACTGGTTTTCATTTACCTGATATGGCTATATGTTTTTACCATTTTTGAGTTTGAATTCCTTGACTTAAGGGAACCATGTATTTTCTTACACTGATTGGATTATGCCGTCTTTTATTACCATGCCATTGTGATTCTTACCTTATTTTACTACTTGTCTTCAACTATAAATACTCTAGTCTTTCAATAACAAAGGACATATTCAGACTTGTGTTAAAACTCACTCTTTCTCACAAAAAGCTCTCTGCTCTACTACTCTCTTCTTTTGCTCTTGGTTACCTCTTTTTTCTTGCTCTTTCAATTCTACTTACTCTTTCTCACCGGTATGTTCTAATTAAGATTCAAGCTCCAAACCAATGTGTTTCTTATTGCTTCAGTTTGTCATATTCCTGATCTTCTTCTATTTGTTTTTCTGATGTTCAACATGCAATTAATCTCTTTGTTTTATCTATCATTACTTGACATCCTTAGGATTTACATGCTCTGATTGAATCAGTAATGCTTATATGTTGTTGTCTATTCCTAGTATGCATCTATTATGTCAGTATCCTAAAAATTGTGTAATGTTATGCTTAGTATTGAATCATGTTGTTTCCTGATTCACTGAAGCCCTCTCTGATTTCTGCAACTATGTTTAAATCAAGTATTTCTTAAATATATTATCATCATCTGCATTAATTGCAAGACTTCTACCTATTATGTGAATTATGTGTTCCCAACTCCCCTTGTCCTTGTGTGAAGGCTGCCCTTTGTGTATTGCTGAAATTGTTTGACTGGTCTGTTACTTCTCTGATCTTTCTACTGTTTTCAAAAGCTATTTTTTTCAAAATAACCCTTGAGTTGTAGAGTTTTTCCAACTGAACGTTTTTCAAACATTGTCTCTTTCAAACTCTTCTTTTCTTCTGGCACTTCACACTATTCCTAGAAACTTAAGTTCCACCCCCCTCAGTGTGAACATTGCTTAAGGAACCTCTTGAGTTCACTCCAAACTTTGACGCACTGAGATTGGTTATTCCGCATTGCACATACTCAAATTTGGCAAATATGTCTTGGTGCTGGTATTGGCCAGGGACCCACGAGGTTCTTAGGGAGCTTTGCCGCACCCGGACCATGAAAGGTTGTGAAACTCGAAAGGATTGAGCTTGGGAGATATGGGCCTTATTGAAGGCTCCCTATAAAATTAACTTCTTATTTTTCATTTAGTGATATAATTCATTATCCTTGGCTTGTAATAATTTGTAAACGAATAATTGGGGCCGGATAGTGGATATGGGAGGGGATTATGCATGCTTAGATACGTACGAGTAGAAATCATGACTATAGGATTTATTTACCTAAATGTGCAATAGTATCATGTTTAGGATATGCATACCATGCATTAGAAACCATGTTTAAGTTCTTAATTCAGCATCTTTGTTATGTTTATGTCATTTTTTATAAGCCCTGCTCACAGTTCATCACTATAACAAAGTAATAAAGACTGTTGCATTCTCATAAGTACTACATTTAGAAACCATGTTTTAGGTATTCATGTGAGCATTAGATATCATGTTCTCTAGGACTCTGCGTTCAGCATATTTGTTTCAAGTTATACTCTGTCAAACACCTAGTCATTACGTATTAAATCTAGGAACCTCGCTAAAATCGTGTTAAATGGTTTAAACGTTTTTTTCCCCTGCAAATGTATTATCCTTCATGTCCTTAACATTAGTGTTAAATCTGTATTTCACTCTTTTTTAACAAATAATCAGTATATACGCACGCCTAGGCAAACCTTAGGTCTAATATTCATTAAAACCAAAATTGGTCGTTCTATGTCTTGCTTGTATTAAAAGTGATCTTTAGTCTCTTATAAAATCTTTTGCACTTTGCTGTTTGTCACTGTTTTCACTCCTGCTTTGCCTAACAATTAATGGATTTTCCTAACAATTATCCTTTCTACAAAATCATTCTGTTTGAATCCTTGCTCTATTTTTTAAAACTACTGGTTTCTGAAATAGCTTACTCATTCTCCTTTCATTAAAGTTTTCCTTAAACTACTGGCTTCTACTCTGCTTTGAACTGCTGAATCTTTTAAAGTCACTTCCCCCTTTTGATCCTTCTGTTATTTTAAAATCATGCTTTACTGATTTCTCTAAAGGTTCCCGTTTACTTTTACTAGGGACTTAATTAAACTGTTGTGCACTTTTTAATTCCTGCTCCTATCTTTAAATTACTTGAATTTTTTAACATAAATCATTCTCTTCTTAAACTACTATGTTTCAAGTGAATTTCCTGCTTTGTTACTGGGTTTTCAAAATCGTTCCTTTTTGTTAAAACCTGCTGAAACCTACTGTTTTGCAACTCGGAATTCCTATTTTAAATCCTGATTTTGAGACTTTGATTGTGTTTGAGACGTGCTATTTATGTGTTTACCTGTGGAGGGGTCTGTGAGCCTCTTAGTTGCCCATTATGTGATGCCATACTTGTAGTCCTAATTGTTATTGCATGTCGCTTAGAGTTTGTCCTTTAAACCTAGGGGTCAGCCTAATACTCGCCTTGTAGGAATAATAGTCCTAACGGGGTAATAGCACGCAATAAGCTTCTTGACCGACACACTCGTTTTAAATATCTTAACAGGGTGGGAAGGGTAGAATATGGATATGATGACGATGTGCTAATACCACGTGTAGCCCCTCTTCGAGGCCTGACATACCGGGTATTGCATTGATGTGATCCATATTGATTTAAGACCTAGGACATTTTCATTCAAATGATTTTACTTTGCTATTCTTTAAATTTCTTTTAATAATTTCATTATTTACTTGAAATCCCCTCTTACGTGAGCCTTGCTTGTTTATTGTCCAAATTCACAAAATTACTTGGTTGGGACCCACAATTGTGGATCTCGAGGGGTGCCTAATACCTTCCCCTTGGGATAACATCAAGCCCTTACCCAATCTCTGGTAATACAAACTAGTCTATGAGTTAATTATTCTAGGTTCCCTAACGCACCGTAAAATCGTTAGGTGGTGACTCTTCCTTAAACCTTTTCCTTTAAGGAGTTGTCCAGAATGTCATGAAGCCCGATCTCCGCGTACCTAACCCGTGCGAGGAAAAAAAGGGGGCGCGACTGCATGGCGACTTCGATGGGGAGTTTCCCTAGACTTATACCATTACAAGTTGCTTTGTGAATTTGAACCTTTAATTTTGTTAAATGCTTGCACCTTTTCCCCTTCCCCGTTATATGCTATTAACTGTTTAATTTTCGCAAGTATTTATCTCACTTGAACGAAACTGACATATCTTCATGTTTTCTTTGTAACCTCTTTCCATTATAACTGTTGTATTTTCTTTCTTTACCTCTTTCCTCAACGTGAAAATACATGCCTATTTGTTTAAATGCTATTTATTGCATATCATGCTCCGCATTCATATTCCACTCGTGCCAAACAAAAATCCTATAGCAACGCTTACAATGAGTGGTTGCGCTATTCCAATATTACTACCCCCTAAATTCGGAAAGGCGTATTTGCGGTAAAACTAGTCGATCAGCGGTGCAGTCGACAGTTCCATACCTTCCCCTTTGAGTTGTCCGCTCAAGGGTACCGGTCTAAAACCCCATAGAAACCTTACTCTATTATAATGTTGCATGCATCATGGTCAAACCTAGCCAGGCTAATGTGTTTTCCGCACAATGGCCTTTAATATAGCCTTGTCCAAAGTCCATTGGGTTTCCCTGGAACCCAAACGGACGCCTTCATGTTATGTGCATTTATTTGGGGAACTAAATGCTCTTTGCTAATTATTGACGTTAAATAGTCGAGTCCGGCGGGGGTAAGGGTCTAACCCTCTTTGTTTTGCAGAAATGTGGCACAAAACCCCCAGATTCGGCATGGTCGTCAATATCCACCCCAAATTGTTAAACTGGTGGGAGGATCTTCACTTCAGCGACAAAACACTCGTCAGGAAAAGCTTGGGCAACCTGCCCCCTCTTTTGGATATTCGGCCTAACAAAATGATGATAGAGGTTGATACCTTATTCTGGGACTCCGTGACATGGGAAAGCTGATCGAAGGGAGCAGGAATGCTTAATCTGGGGAAGGTCCTTCTGGGACCAAGTAGATAGGGGTTGTCTTTTTTTTTTGTCTCCTTTGATGTAATAAGGCCATCGGCCAATAGTGACTTTTATTTTTCGCATATTTGGAGTCGTTTTGAGATTTGTCTATTTTTATCATCAATAAAATGAGGCATTTAGCATTTCAAGTTCTCCAAATTAATTTGTCGCTAGGCCTACCTCAGGCGCAAAGAGGTTCCCCAACTTAGGATGCGCTTTACATTTCCGCACTACGTGTTTAGATATCGCAATGTTTTTATGACTCCTCACTAACTTCATTACCTTTTGTTTTTGTTTTCTCTATTTAGTATTCCCCTTCCCAAAGGTTAGTTCGTGCATTCTGGCATCATCCTCCTACCGCACAAGATCCAAAGGCCCTTCCATACAGGCAGTGAGCAGAGGAGCTCATCTCAAGAACTGGTCCATGCGGACGACCAAAGCCCGCCGAGCCTCGAGGTAGCAAGGATAATGAACAAGCACTATTTACTGTTTATTAAATGATTTTCTTTCCTTTTCCGCATTTTCAATTCCTGCAATAAGATCTTCAATGTTCAAAACAATTATTCGTTTTATCAAAGCATTTCAAATCTCCTTATGAATCTCATATTTATTTGCTACTGTTTTCTCCCATTACTTTATCAAACACAACATTACTATTACTTTTCTTGATGAACCAATGATTGTGACATGCAATGAGACAACGCAGCAAATGGACATTGATTCAGAGGAAGATGATATACCCGACACGATTGTCAAGGAAATTGAGAACTTCGAGAACAGACCTATGTCCAACCTGGATGAGACTGAAATTATCAATCTGGGGATTCAGAAAATGTCATGGAAACACGGATCAATATTCATTTGACTCCGTCAGAAAAGAAAGAGTATACAGAGTTTCTAAGGGAATATGAGGACATATTCTCCTGGTCGTATGATGACATGGTTGGTCTAAGTATGTCCATTGTGGCTCACAAACTGCCAACCAATCCAATGTGTCCGCCGGTAAAGCAAAAGCTCAGAAAGTTCAAACCCGACATGAGTTTGAAAATCAAAGAAGAAGTTACCAAGCAGATCAACGCCAAAGTTCTCCGGCTAGTTGAGTACCCGACATGGTTAGCTAACATTATACCTGTGTCGAAGAAGGACGGGAAGCTCAGAGTCTGTGTCGACTACCAGGATCTCAACCGGGCCAGTCCGAAAGATGACTTCCCCTTGCCAAATATACATATTCTGATTGACAACTCTGCCAAACATGAGTTACAGTCATTCACAGATTGCTTCGCTGGTTATCATCAAATTTGGATGGACGAAGAGGATGCTGAGAAAACGACGTTCATTACGCTATGCGGAGTATACTGTTATAAGATGATGCCATTCGGATTGAAGAATACAAGGTCCATCTGCATGAGGGCTATGACTACTATATTCCATGACATGATTCACAAAGAGATTGAGGTGTACGTGGACGACATCATTATCAAATGAAAGAAAGCTGCTAATCACAGGGAAGACTTGAGGAAGTTCTTCAACAAGTTAAGAAAATACAATTTGAAACTGAACCCTGCAAAGTGTGCATTCGGGGTTCCTGCTGGGAAGTTACTGGGGTTCATTATAAGCCGCCGAGGAATAGAATTGGATCCATCCAAAGTCAAAGCCATTCAGGAATTGCCATCACCGATGAATAAGAAGGATGTTATGAGTTTCCTGGGAAGACTTAATTACATCAGTCGATTCATAGCTCAATCCACAGTCATCTGCGAACCAATCTTCAAGATGCTAAAGAAGGATGTCGCAACCAAGTGGACCGAAGATTGTCAAAAGGCCTTCGACAGAATCAAGGAGTACCTCTCAACACCACCAGTCCTGGTACCACCTGAGCCAAGCAGACCTCTGTTACTCTACCTTGTAGTGTTAGACGGAGCTCTCGGTTGCGTTCTTGGGAAACATGATGAAATAGGAAAAAAGGAGCAAGCAATCTACTACCTCGGCAAAAAGTTCACTCCGTATGAGGCCCGATATTCTTTATTGGAACGCACTTGTTGTGCTTTGACTTGGGTCGCCCAGAAGCTAAGGCATTACTTCTGTGCCTACACCACATACCTCATAACCAGGATGGATCCACTAAAGTACATCTTTCAGAAGCCCATGCCTACTGGCAAGCTAGCCAAGTGGTAAATCCTGCTGAGCGAGTTCGACATTATTTACATAACTCAAAAGGCTGTCAAAGGACAGGCACTAGCACATCATCTTGCTGAAAATCCTGTGGATGGAGAATACGAACCACTGAAAATGTATTTTCCCGATGAAGAGGTATCATTCGTAGGAGAAGACATTGCAGAATCCTACGATGGTTGGAGGATGTTCTTTGATGGAGAAGCAAACTTCAAAGGGGTTGGTATTGGAGCAGTCCTGATATCAGAAACCGATCAGCATTATCCAGTATCGGCAAAACTTAGATTTCCCTGCACCAACAATATGGCTGAATATGAGGCCTGCATCTTAGGGCTCAACATGGCCATCGACATGAACGTCCAAGAGTTGTTAGTGATTGGAGACTCAAACTTACTGGTACACCAGGTACAAGGAGAATGGGCAACCAAGAATCCCAAAATATTTCCATATTTACACCATGTACAGAAGCTGAGAAAGAGATTCACAAAGATAGAATTTCGGCATGTCCCCAGAATCCAGAATGAGTTCGTTGATGCTTTGGCTACTCTGTCATCCATGATCCAGCATCTAGATAAGAATTTCATTTATCCTATTCCAGTGAAAATCCACAATCACCCCGCTTACTGTGCCCATGTCAAAGAAGAAGTAGACGGAAATCCTTGGTTTCATGATATCAAGGAGTACTTGGCAAAATGAGAATACCCAGAGCTTGCAAATACCACTCAGAAACGCACACTTCGGAGATTATCCAACAATTTCTTTCATAGCGGAGGAATCCTGTATAGGAGGACTCTTGATTTGGGGCTATTAAGGTGTGTTGATGCAAAGGAAGCATCAAAATTATTGGAGGAAATTCACGCAGGGACATGCGGCCCACATATGAACGGGTTTCTTTTGGAAAAGAAGATACTTCGAGCCGGTTATTTCTGGATGACCATGGAAACGGACTGCATCCTGTATGTCTGAAAGTTTCACCGATGTCAGATACATGGGGATATGATAAAAGTACCTCCGAGTGAGCTTAATGCAACAAGTTCACCGTGGCCATTCGCCGCCTGGGGCATGGACGTTATTGGACCAATAGATCCTGCCGCCTCTAACAGACACAAGTTCATTCTTGTTGCCATTGATTACTTCACCAAATGGGTCGAAGCAGCATCCTACAAAGCAGTTACTAAGAAAGTCGTGGCAGATTTCGTCCGCGACCGCATTGTTTGTCGTTTTGGAGTTCCAGAATCAGTCATCACCGATAATGGATCTAATCTCAACAGTGACTTGATGAAAGCCATGTGTGAAACATTCTAAATCAAACACAAGAACTCCGCATCTTACAGACCTCAGATGAATAGAGCTGTTGAGGCTGCCAACAAAAACATCAAGAAAATATGGAGGAAAATGATAGAGAAGTATAAGCAATGGCATGAGAAATTATCATTTTCTTTATTGGGGTATCGCACCACAGTCCGCACGTCAACTGGGGAAACTCCTTATATGTTGGTTTACGGTATAGAGGCTGTTATTCCTGCCGAGATTGAGATTCCATCTTTGAGAATCATACAAGAAGCTGAGCTCAGCGACACAGAATGGGTAAGGAGTCGTTATGAACAAATAGCCCTCATAGATGGAAAGAGAATGAATGCAGTCTGTCATGGCCAATTATATCAGAACAGGATGACCAGAGCCTTCAACAAGAGAGCAAGCCGATACGATTCACACCAGGGCAACTGGTGTTAAAGAAAATCTTTAAACATCAGGATGAAGCCAAAGGGAAATGTTCTCCCAACTGGCGGGATCCGTACATGGTTCATAGAGTACTGATAGGAGGAGCACTTATAATCGCAGAAATGGATGGAGAAATTTGGCCAAAACCAATCAACTCAGATGCAGTCAAGCGCTACTATGCGTAACCCTTTATGCTTTCCTCAATGTTGTAGATTGAACTACGCCTGACCGGATTCCCGTTTAAGAGGGGATACGTAAGCAGCCCTATGGGTTCGGTCACAATTTAATAAAAATCTCATCTCCCCCCACTAAGGGAAACTGGGGCAGACTTTAGAGGAGGACCCTCAAAATTCTGAAGCAAGTTCAGCCAATCGCCGCACAAGCAACCACCAGAAGTATTCACCCATCAAACCGGGGCAACATTTTGAGGAGGGCCCTCAAAATTCCGTGGCAGGAAAAGTTGCAATGTCTCGAACCGCGTCACAGTCGTCGATTCACCTAAAAATATTTTATATTATATCTTTTCAAAATCACGCATATCTATTTTTTGGAACAGCTTGTTTAGAAAACGCTACCCCAATGATATATCATGATCAAGCGAGCGAGCCAAGTAAAGCCAGCGGGAATGCGAGCTGACCTTTCCCCCCTTTACAGAACTCACAAATTTTCTTTGGATGCAGGCACGAAGACGGCGAAAGCCCAAAACATACTATTATCCCCTGCAGGACCTATATATCTCAAAGACACGCTATCAAACTCGTCGCACATGCCAACGCTTATTATCATCGCAAAACAACGCTTCATTCTCAACAATCGTATCGCCGCAGTTCATCACTAGCTAAGACCTCCTTCTGCATTTTATTTCCTGCATTGCATAAGGTTATTGTTCTGCCTTCCGAGGTTCCACGCTACCTCCCTTTGCATTTTATTCCCTACATTGCATAAGGCTACTGTTCTGCCTTCCGAGGTTCCGCGCTACCTCCCTCTGCATTTTCATTTCCTGCATTGCATTAGGCTACCATTCTGCCTGCCGAAGTTCCACGCTACCTCCCTCTGCATTTTCATTTCCTGCATTGCATAAGGCTACTGTTCTGCCTTCCGAGGTTCCGCGCTACCTCCCTCTGCATTTTCATTTCCTGCATTGCATAAGGCTACTGTTCTGCCTTCCGAGGTTCCACGCTACCTCTTATTTACGTTTCAAACCAACCACTTTTCAGTTTGTTACTTACTTTTTCTTCCTTTCGGGCTAAGCTGTGCCCTTTCTAATTTCTCAAGACTAAGCTCCGTCTTGTTAGCATCATGCTACCGCATTTTTCATGGGCTGAATTATCGCCAACTTGTCCAAGGGCTTCATCATTCGGAGGCACCATCTTCATGGCTCGAGAACATCATTCCATGGCCCGAGGATCTCTTTATTCAACTTGCATATCATTATTCAAAGG
>ML285300.1:0-17006 GCA_005239495.1 Nicotiana undulata
CGGTTAATTCTTGTACATATATCTGCTTAGACTAGGACATGTGATCGTATTATGCTAAGTCTACCCTCGTCACTACTTCGGCCGGGGTTCGGCTTGGAACTTACTCAGTACATGGGGTCGGTTGTACTGATACTACACTGCACTTCCTTGTGTTGTGCAGACCCTGCTACCGGACCCCGTCCACATCAGAGCTTCGAGGTATACACTGGCGTCCGTGGATCTCGAGGCTTCTTTCCTTTACTGCTTCATTGTCTTTCTCCTTTATTTCCAAGACAGTGTTGTACTTTCATTCCAGACTTGTATTTAGTATTCTAGTAGTTAGTCCGTGAGATTGTGACACCCCGGTTTTGGGAGTTTACGTTATTTCATGATTGTTATGTTCTTACTTTCCGCATTTAAAGTTTCGTTATCTTTATTAGCAATGCTTGAAGGATTCTGTTGGGAATATGAAAAAAAGGAAAAACATGTTATCGATTTTTGGTTAAATGGTTGTCCCACTATTATCTCATTATGTGATGGGAATTGGTTGAAGTTGACAAGTTAGCATTTTATTCCGTGTTAAATGATTTTAAATTGCTATTGCAAGTCATACGTTGGCTGGCCTAGCGGGTTCAACGTTAGGCGCAGTCACGGCCTAAAGGGTGGAAATTCGGGTCGTGACAAAAAATCTTTTTGAATATTCCATTTATAACTTCTTTTTTTGGTTTTTCAAATACAAAACAGGAAGTACTATAATAGACTCGACAATCTTAACTAGACTGACAAACACGATACTACTGTACAAGACTAAAAATTAAAAGACAATATAATATAGACTCAAAATTAAAAAGTTTCCTCAATCAGCTCGTTTATACAACAGTCTTGACTAGAATGGTCATGGGGTATCTGTCATGCTCGAGCTTTGATACATGTATCCATACTTGAATGAGAAAAATAAGATCAAATAGATTAGTGACTCAAGACACCTCCTATTGGACACATGCAAGACATGATTGAGCTATTTTTGCAAAATGACCTATGTGGTCAAAAAGTGTCCATTAGTGCAAACAATACTGAGATGACCTCAAAGACATGAAAATACTTCACTAAGGCTTATAAGGGGTCAAAACCCAATAATCATGGCCTTAGGAATTACTTGGCAATAAGTGACCCATTTTGCAAAGATGGCCGATGTGGCAATAGTGGTTAAAGATGCAAATTGAACAAGGACGAGGCTTAAAGTAGTATGACACCTAGTTGTGGACTTAAGATCCTAAGACATGGGTAACTAAACAACTTTTGCAAAAATGACCTCATTTTGCAAGAATGGCCGATATGGCCAAAAGTGGCTAAACATGCAAATGCAACAGCAATGGACCTTAAACTGAGAGGACACCTTGTTGTAGACTTAGGGCTCTAAGACATGAGATAACAAGATACTTCGACAAAACAACCATATTTTGAAAAAACAGCCGATGTGGCCAAATGTGATTAAACATGCAAGATTTGGTTAAGACCACGCAAAGCCAAGAACCTAAGACTCACTAAGAATACCGGACGCTATGTGGGCTGCCTACGTATCCCGCCCTGAAATACGAGAATCAGGTTTGCGTAGTTCTGGCAGATTGGATATGAAAGATAATTGTTTTTAAAAACACAAATATGGAAAAAACATATTTTTTTGTCTTTTTGAAAAATGATGAAACATGTAAAAAAAATTGAATTTCTTTTTTATCTCTTTTTTTTTTTTTTTTGGAAAATGATGAAACATATAAAATCTTGTTGGATTTTCTTTTTCTCTTTTTTATTTTTACTTTTGGAAAGTGATGGGAAATTGTAAAATCTTTTTGGATTTTTATTATTATTATTATTTTTTGTCTTTTTCTTGAAAACGTTGTAAAAGAAAAACATAATTGGGCCCTACTTGCCTCATTTTTGCACTTCACCCTCTTTTCTTTCTCATTTACCCTCAAACTGTCATCGGTCTGCCAAATGGCCCATTTACACTTAAAGATGTAGCATGTTGCACATGGGATGATTAAAAGTCTTTTGGGCCACGGGCCCACTTTGACATAATATGGACAGACCTCCTACAAAGGGACACGGTGCCTGGTACTGAGCCATGCTAAGTATAAATGACGTGATGAAAATAAGCATGACCTAAAGGCTGACCTAAGGTTGAGGGATCACTAGACAAGGCAATTCGGGGCGGCACGTGGTCGATGTCGGCTGCTCTAGCTGTCCGCCCACTCCACGCTCCCATGCCACCCTTCTAGAGATACGGGTGACTCAAAGAAAATGTTGTGTACGCTCAAACGTACTCCGAAAAATTTGTTGCGGAAAGAAGACCCGGGGTTATGCAAATGAGTACAATTTATAAAGCAGTAACACATAAAGGAAAAACTATAAAAAAAATAGACAGTTAGCAAATAATAGAACGACATAAAAAAATAAGAATCAAATAAAGCAAATAAAACACATAGAAACCTCAACCGAATATCCTAACAAGCCAACAAGATCAAGTACTACCTCGAACCTGCAACCCCCTAGCTGAGTCGCCAAAGATGTTACACCTCTTTTTTTTTTACAAAAACTTTTACTAAAACCTCTTGAAATGATAAAAAGGTTTTCCAAAGCTTGAAAAGGGTTTTTCAATTTTGAATTTACAAAATTCATGTTTTAAAAGATTAACTCAGAGTCGCCACTTGACATTTGGATTTGGTGTGTCAGGTCACCGTTTTTAAAAATAATTCTTCCTTTTAAAACACTTTGGACTTGAAACTAAGTCCGCACCAAAGATTCGAGTAAGGGGGTTCATTTGACTCGAGGAGAAGGTGTTAGACATTCCGCGAGTCTGGTGAAAGTCACGGTTGCGTACATGATCTAGTTGGCATTAAAGAATACTCAGATTGAGGTAGAAAGATACAAAAAAAAATAAACAATCAAAAGAGGCTCGAGGTCGTCCCCGCCTAAATAAAAGGGAATAAAGTAAAATAAAAATACTAATTTCTATTCTAAGCTCCCTCGTATCATCCAGTCTCTGGCCTTCATTTACATGTACTTCGGGGCATACCCCGGATAAAATATATACAAAATCTACGGGGCATACCCCGAGCAAGCAAATTTAACTAAAGGGGATGACCTCTGACCTCAAAATTAAACAAACAAAATCCTAAAGTTTGCCTACCCAAACGGTCGACCTAAACATGTTACTAGCGATCAAATATAACGAAAATAGAATAAAACTAAAACTAAAATAAGGATTCATTTTATGCTCATTTTTGTGTTTAACTTCTCATTTCTAGTTATTTATATCGAACCCGATCCTAAAGAATATGAATAAATTAAACACTAGCGATGTGAGTCTTTACTCATTCCCATGACCCAAGAGTCTTATTTCAATTTAACATGGCATATGGAATCAAACTCATTGATTATGGCAACCAATTCACCTTGATCAAACAAGCAAATAATGGCAAACAAGTATTCACAGGGATTTAATTAAAGTTCATTTAAAACAGTAATAAGGGAAGAGAGATTGACCTTCAGTGTGAAGCGATTTTTGCTTTAACAATTGAATTGAATTTACACTAATTATGAACGGATACCAACAGCTGAGCATAAAGTGTAGACGTGAAGCCAATCACCAAAAAATCGAACAAGAAATCCAACACAAATGATTAACTCTGAATAGATACCCGAACGGTGACCAAAGATACCAACGGAGACGCGACCACAATGAAACCTCGAACAAAAATTCAGATCACGCTCATCTCAGTAATGAAAATACGAATCAAGAGTTGGAAACCAGATTTAGAACTTAAAATAGAAATACCCTTTTCCTTTTTTTTGTTTTTGTTTTCAACAAATGAAATTGAAAAAAAGAAGAAGAAAAAAATAGTATCGAAGAAGGGCTGCTCGGAGTTTCTGCGGGATTTACGGCTAGTTCTGGCAGCGGCAGACGTGAGAGAAAGGAGTGGTGGCAGTTCTTAGGGGTGTTGGGGCAGCGCCTAGTGGTTGTTCGCGGAGGCAGTGGATCTTGAACAGATAGGGGGGTCGAGAGTGGGGAGCAGAGAGGTCTGTCGATAGGAGGGGGCGGCGACTGGATTATTTAGAATAGAGAGTTGGGTGGTTGGTGAGCAGTGGCTGGTGGGAGCGGTGGCCGGTGGGAGCGGTGGCTGGTGGGAGCGGTGGCCGGCGTGGCGACAATGACGAAGAAGGGGAGTGAGTGGTATGGCTGGGTTGATTGGCGGAGGAGATGCGGTTGAAGAGGGGTTCTAGGATTGGGAGTTAGCGGCGGAAGTAGGATGAAGGGAGCGGTATGGTGGCTGGAGAGAAGAAGAAGAAGAGATGAGGGGGGGTAAGGCTAGCGGCGGAGGGGTGATGGTGGAGTTGCTGCTGCAGCGACGGTTGGGAGGAGTTGATGGATTTAGGGTTAGGTCCTTGTGTGTATTCTTAGGGTGTCAAGGTGAGGAAGAAGACTTAGTGTTTCAAGAAAAGGGTAGGGTTAGGGTCTTGATGGGCTATCCGAACACTGGGCTATTGGTAGCTAAACTGGGCTCTAAAATTTTACAAAATTGGGCTAAGAAAAAGCTTAAAACTTAATTCAATTCTAAAGTAATATAAGAAAATATAAAATAATTCTTAATTGGTTTTAATAAATTATTATATTTAAAATGAAACTAGAAATTAAAGTTGAAACAATTTTTGGTATTTTCAAAGATTATATTAAAATAAAATAGGTTCAAAGTAATATATCCTTCTAAAAATACCTAATACGTGAACTAAATATAGAAATATGAAACTATTTTTGTAATTTTAAATTTTTGTGCTTAAAATAAAGTAAAAGAGATATTAGACCTATACAAAATATTTAAACGTTAAAGTGTGTAAAATCTTTGGGGAGGGTTAAAAATTACATGTCTACAGATGCCCAATTAGCCTCCCACAACACTTAGATCCACAACTTGGAGGTTCAACTTGTCCAAATTTCTCAATATTTAAATAATTTCCCTAAGGGGGCACTACATAGTGATACGGCGGTGAACCCGAAGTGTGGAATCAATACAGGGCATGCAATGGTCGTGACAACAAGAAGTGGGAGAGGTGGTGTTGCTAGTACCTCGAATCAAAGAAAGAACGTAGATGAGGAATTGTTGGTTCAAGATGATGATGTGCCAAGCAATGATGTTCAAGCTAATGAGGAAGTGAGGATATATATTAATGAAAATGTGGAGGAGACACAAGATAATGTGAACCCGTCTAGGGAGCAGGTTACAGACAAACCAGATCCGGTAGTGCAAAAGGCCAAGACTCCCTTTCCAAGGCCTCCTCCTCCATATCCTCAAAGACTCACAAAGCAAAAAAATGAGAATCAATTCAAGTAATTCATTGATATGACTAAAAGTTTGCCCATAAATATGTCGTTGGTTGAAGCCTTAGAAGAAATGTCGAGATATGACAAGTTCATGAAGGATTTGGTAACAAAGAAGAGATCAATGAACTCTGAAACGATCAAAATGACACATCAAGTGAGTTCCATTGTGCATTCCATAGCTCCAAAGTTGTAATACCCCGGTGCTTTTACAATCCCGTGCACTATTGGGAGTGCCGATTTCACCAAAGCTTTGTGTGACTTGGGAGGCAAGCATTAACTTGATGCCCTATTATGTGTTCAAAACGTTGGGGATTGGTCAACCAAGACCCACATCCATGAGGTTGCAAATGATGGACCGGACAATGAAAAGGCCTTTGGGGATAATTCATGATGTGTTAGTTTGGGTCGACAAGTTCATCCCTCACGCATATTTTGTGATACATGAATGTGAGGTTTACTATGAGGTGCAAATTATTTTGAGGAGACCTTTCCTTGCAACATGGAAGGCCTTAGTTGATGTGGAAGCTGGTGAGCGCACCTTCCGGGTGGGCGATAAAAACGTGGTGTTCCATGTTTGTAAATCAATTAGGCAGCCTAATAGAAACGAAGTGTGTTCGTTTGTGATTCTTGTGACCGAAGTAATTGTTGATGACATAAGTGTTGTGATAAATGTTGAACATACCTTGGAAGCTGTGTCATTGAATCATGATGAGGATGAGAAGGAAGGCTTTGTATAATGTGTCAATGCTTTGCAAGGAATGGGATCATATACATATGGGCCCCGAAAACTTTCCTTGGACCTTGAAAACTGGAAGACTCCACCATCAAAGCCCTCAATCGAGGAGCCTCACACATTGTAGTTAAAGCCTTTGCCTTCACACCTCAAGTATGGGTTTCTAGGCCCTTGTTACACTTTACCTGTTATTCTTTCCTTATGCTTAACTAACGTGCAAGTAGATTCTACCCTTGTGGTGCTCAAAAAGAGGAAGAAAGCAATAGGTTGGACATTGGCGGATATTCGGGGTATAATCCCCGCCTTTTGCATGCACAAAATCATATTGGAGGAGGATGCCAAACCCTCCGTGGAACACCAAAGAAAGTTGAAATGAGGCCATGCAAGAGGTAGTGAAAAAAGAGATCATTAAGTGGTTGGATGTTGGGGTAGTCTACCTCATTTTCGATAGTTTGTGGACCTCGACGGTGCAATGTGTCCCAAAGAAAGGGGCATGAGTGTGATACAAAATTACAAAAATGAATTGATCCCCACAAGAACTGTCACCGGATGGAGAGTGTGTATGGATTATTGGAAGCTGAACAAAGTTACTCAGAAAGACCATTTTTCGCTTCCATTTCTTGATCAAATGTTTGATAGGTTAGCCAGACGTGCTTATTATTTCTTCTTGGATGGGTATTCCGGATATAACCAGATTCTTATTGCACTTGAAGATGAAGAGAAGACCGTTTTAACTTGTCCATATGGCACTTTCGCATTCTCGCGGATGCCATTCGGGTTATTTAATGCACCAGTAACTTTTTAGCGGTGTATGATGGCCATCTTCACAATATGGTGGAGGCCTTTCTCGAGGTTTTCGTGGATGGTTTCTCTGTTGTGGGGGATTCTTTTGAAGAGTGCTTGGATAACTTGGATAAGGTATTAGCACGTTGTAGAGAAACTAACTTGGTGTTTAATTGGCAGAAGTGTCACTTTATGGTCGAGGAGGGAATTGTGCTCGGCCAAAAGATTTCCAAGAATGGTATTAAGGTTGATAAAGAAAAAATTGAAGTGATATTTAAACTCCCTCCCCTTACTTCCGTCAAGGGAGTGAGGAGCTTTCTAGGTCATGCAGGGTTTTACCGCCGATTCATCAAGGATTTTTCTAAGGTGGTAAACCCTATGTGCAAACTCTTGGAGAAAGATGCCAGGTTCCTTTTTAATGAAGATTGTATGAAGGAATTTGAACTACTCAAGTATAGGTTGACTACCACTCCTATTGCCTAATTGGAGCTTACCATTTGAGCTCATGTGTGATACAAGCGATGTGGCGGTTGGAGTTGTATCATGGCAACGAATTAACAAGATCTTTCATCCGGTCTACTATGATAGTAAGACCATGAACGAGGCCCAAGTCAAATATACGGTGACCGAGAAAGAACTCTTAGCCATTGTCTTTGCTATGGAAAAGCTTCGCCCGTACCTAATGGGTACAAAGGTGATTGTTCACACCGACCATGCGGAACTTCGTTATTTTATGACAAAGAAAGACTCTAAGGATAGATTGATGTGGTGGTACTTCTTCTACAAGAATTTGATCTTGAAATCCAAGACCGCAAGGGGAGTTAAAACCAAGTGGTAGGCCACTTGTCCCGATTGGATAAGGAGGGGCGGCCACATGATGGCCTTGAGATCAATGATTCATTTCCGGACGAACAACTCATTTCCATGTCTATGACCGAGATGCCTTGGTTTTCCAATGTGGCCAACTATCTTATGAGCGACATTATCCCGAATGAGTTCTCTTCAAACCAAATGAAGAAGCTCAAATGGGACTTCCTGGATTACTATTTGGATGAGCCATATCTCTTCAAAACTTGCATTGATGATGTTATCCGAAGATGTGTACCAGAAGAAGAACAATTGGGTATTCTTGAAGCTTGCCACTCTTCGCCATATGGTGGTCACCGTGGTGGAGCGAGAACTGCTACAAAGGTGCTAAGCTGTGGATTATATTATCCTACCCTTTACAAGGAAGCTAGCGAGCTCGTTAAGCGTTGTGATGAATGCCAAATGGCCGGTGGGATCTCCAAGAAAAATGAGATGCCCCTCACCACCATCCTTGAGATTGATATTTTTTATTTGTGGGGCATCAATTTTATGGGTCCATTTGTGAGCTCATGCGGGAACACATATGTCACGACCCCAAATCCTAATAGGCCGTGATGGCGCCTATCGTGGAATTAGGCTAGCCAACCATCACTTTACTACCCTTTTGTTTAATCATAACATTTCACAATTAATAATAATCAAGAAACCATAGAAAAATTTATATAAATAAGTCTTAGCGTCCCCATAATATTCTAAACAACCTCCCAAGAACTGGAGTCAATAGTCATGAGCATCTAAGAATAAATAAATCTAACTATGCTAAATCTATAATATATGTCTCTGAATCAAAGGCTAATATTAAATAAGGAAGGGAAATGGAGAAGTTGTGGACGTTGGACAGCCACCTCGAAATCCCGTGAAAATGCTGCTATCAAACTGCATCAGCTACTGCTGCGAACTAGTACCTGGATCTGTGCACAGAGGCATAGGGAGTTTTTATGAGTACGCTAACTCAATAGTAATGAAAATAAATCACAGTCTGAGTAATATAAACACACAGAACAGATACACAATTCCACAAAACCAGTGAAACACCAAGTCACCATGTAACATTCATCAATTATAAGTTTGAAATCAGTTTTCAGAAATCCCTTGAAAATAAGTGCAATATCAGTATATCTCAATAAAATTTCTCAGTAAAACCAGTTTGAAAACGAAGTAAATCATAGTTTGAAAACTCAGTAAAAATCTTCATAAAACCGCCCCTCGGGCCATAATCATTTCTCGTAACAATTTCTTTCAGTATCAGCCCATCAGGCAACCTCACAATCACTCTTCCCATCAGGCAACCTCACAATCACTCTGCCCATCAGGCATCCTCAAAATCACTCTGCCCATCAGGCATCCTCACAATCACTCTGCCCATCAGGCATCCTCACAATTACTTTGCCCATCAGGCAACACTCTATCGGTACAGGCGCTCACTGGGGGTGTGTTACAAACTCCGGAGGGGCTCCTAAAGCCCAAGCGCAATATAGGCCAGCAGCCTCACTCAGTCAGACACTCTCAATTTTCCCCTCAGGCCAAAATATACCGGGTTCTCGACCCAAAACAATGTTTCATTTTCAAGAAGTAGTTCGAAACACTCTGAGTGTCAAAACAATTTCACGAAAAAAAATGAGGGAAAAATCATAACATATCAGTGAGGAAAATAGTAAAGCAGCCTCCAAGGGGTTAAAACAGATCGGCACTAGGCCCCAAATATGGCTTACAACCCAAATCATATCAAAATATATCTATACTATTAAGTTTAGGCTTAGAAATCGATTTCGCAACTCAATAGTCGCCTAAATAGGAAAGATGTTTCCAAATTTTCCACCTTTTTATCTCAAAACCCGTGAAAGAGTGCATAGTTCGGGGTTTCATACCCTCAGGACAGGATTTAAAGACATTACTTACCTCAAAACTAGCCCGAAAACTATTTCGCAGTGCGCTTGCCTCTCGAATCAACCTCTGATGGCTCCAAATCTACCAAGTTCAGATTTTTATCATCAATATATGCTTAAGGAATAAATTCCAATTGAAAAATATCGAATTTAACTCAAAATCCGAATTCGGTCAAAACCCGACCCCCAAGCCCGCGTCCCTAAATTCAGAATTTTTTTATAGAAAAGTGTTCTTCATCTTCCCACGAGTCCGTGCATATAAAGAACACCAAAATCGGAGTCCGTTTAACCCCTCAAATCGACCGTTGAAGGTCTCATAATCTCATGCCCCAAAATCCTATTTTTTTCTACTGTTTTTCATGAATTAAAGGCTGGGATTATGGTCTATAATCACCCATAAACGAGTTTTAATGATTATAACACTTACCTCTATGAAGAACAAGGATTTCCCTCCTCAAAAATTGCCCCCAAAGCTTTTAGTCCGTACAACAATTGTGGAAATAAGGTTTAAGTCGCAGAGGGTTTATTATTTAACTGCCCAGTTATTTGTTCTCCGCGATCGCAGCTTTGGCCCTGCGATCGCATAGTGTTATGGCTTTTGACTTTCGCGATCACAGCCTTAGGCACGCGATCGCACAACATTCCTGACCTCCCGACCCCACGCGCCCCAAACGCTATACGCGATCGCAAGAAACCTCACGCGACCGCACTGCCTAACCTGCTTGTCCTCTGCGATCGTAGAGAGTAAGTCCTGACCCCTCTCAAAATGCTCTATGCGATCGCGACTCCCTTCATGTGATCGCAGAGAGTAAAAATCTGTTGCACTGACACCAGAAAACCAGCTATGTATTCAAGTCCGAATGAGTCCGTTAATTACCCGAAATCAATCTCGAGCCCCTCGGGACCCCAACCAAACTTACCAACATATCCCATAACATCATTCAAACTTAGTTTCACTCTCAAAACACCAACACTAACGTCTCTCCAAATTTGCATCGGATTCAAGCCTAAGAACTTTGATATTACTAAAATTCACCAATGATGCCGAAACTATCCAAATCAACTTCGATTGACTTGAAATTTTGCAGATAAGTCCAAAATGACATTACGAACTTGTTCCAACTGTCGGAATTCCATTCCGACCCCGATAGCCTATTTTCCACTGCCGACAGGAATCGCCAAAAACTAACTTTCACCAATTCAAGCCTAATTCTATACCGGACATCACAAAATTATTCTGATCACACTTCTAAGTCCCAAATCACCTAACGAAGCTATCCGAGCCATAAAATCCGCATTCCGAGATCGTTTACTAATAAGTCAACTCTTAGTTGACTTTTCCAATTTTAAGGCTATTCTTAAGGACTAAGTGTCTGAATTCTCATTTAACCATTCTGATTCCAAGCCTATCAACTCTAACACATTACTAACAGAATAAACAATATATAGGAAGTCAATAGCAACAATTATGATGAAGGTTTTACGTAACGACGGACCGGATCGTTACATTCTCCCCCTCTTAAACAAACGTTCGTCCTCGAACGAGTCTAGAAACATACCTGGAGTCTCAAGCAAATGAGGATACTTGCTCTGCATTTCCCGCTCGATCTCCCAAGTAGCTTCCTCTACTGGTTGACCTCTCCACTGCACCTTCATTGATGCTATCTCCTTAGATCGCAGCTTTCTGACCTCACGAGCAAAAATTGCTACTGGCTCCACTTCATATGACATATCACCCTCGAGCTGAACTGTACTGAAGTCTAACACATGAGACGGATCGCCAACGTATTTTCTGAGCATCGACACATGGAACACCGGATGAACACTCGACAAGCTGGGTGGCAAGGCAAGTCTATAAGCCACCTCTCCAACCCTTTGAAGCACCTAAAAAAGGACTGATAAATCGCGGACTCAGCTTTCCTCTCTTTCCGAACCTCATAACACCCTTCATGGGTGACACTTTGAGCAGTACCTTCTTACCTTCCATAAATGATACATCCCGAACCTTCCGGTCCGCATAACTCTTTTGTCTAGACTGCGCCGTGCGAAGTCTCTCCTAAATCAACTTCACCTTCTCCAACGCATCCTGAATCAGATCTGTGCCCAATAACTTAGCCTCACCAGGCTCGAACCAGCCAACCGGAGATCTACACCTCCTACCATATAAAGCCTCATACGGGGCCATCTGAATACTGGACTGATAGCTGTTATTATATGCAAACTCCGCTAATGGCAGAAACTGATCCCATGAACCACCAAAATCAATCACACAAGCCCGTAACATATCTTCCAATATCTGAATAGTCCGTTCCGACTGCTCGTCGGTCTGAGGGTGAAATGTAGTGCTCAACTCTACATCAGTACCCATACCTTTCTGTACGGCTCTCCAAAATTGAGATGTGAATTGAGTACCTCTGTCAGAAATAATAGAAACCGGAACTCAATGCAACCGGACAATCTCCTTAATGTAAATACCAGCTAACCGCTATGAAGTATAAAATGAAGTGCGCGGACTTGGTCAATCTATCCACAATGACCCAAATATCATCAAAACCCTTCGAAGTCCGTGGAAGCCCAACTACAAAGTCCATAGTAGTCCTCTCCCATTTCCACTCTGGAATATCTTACCTCTGAAGCAAACCACCTGGCCTTTGGTGCTCATACTTGACCTGCTGGCAGTTGAGACACTGTTCTACATACTCAACGATATCTCTCTTCATCCGTCTCCACCAATACTGCTGTTTCAAATCCTGATACATCTTCGTGGCACCCGGATGTATAGAATACCGCGAACTGTCCGCCTCTGCTAATATCAACTCTCGAATACCATCCACGTTGGGCACGCAAATACGACCATGCATCCTCACAAATCCATCATTACCAATAGTCACACCTCTGGTATCACCCCAATGAACTCTATCCTGAAGGACTAATAGGTGTCGGTCATCATATTGTCTCGCCTTAATCTGATCAAATAAAGAAGACCGAGAAGCCATGCTAGCTACCACCCGTGGAGGATCTGACAAATCCAATCTCACTAACTGACCCGCTAAAGCCTGAACATCAAGGGCTAAAGGTCGCTCTGCTGCTGAAAGATAGGCTAGGCTTCCCAAACTCTCGCCTCTGCGACTCAAGGCATCGGCCACCACGTTGGCCTTCTCCGGATGATATAAAATAGTCAAATCATAATCTTTGAGAAGCTCCAACCATCTCCACTGTCGCAAATTCAAGTCCTTCTGCCTTAGCAGATACTGCAAGCTACGATGATCGGTGTAAATCTCACACTGTACTCCATACAAATAATGCCGCCAAATCTTTAAGGCATGAACAATGGCAGCTAACTCCAGATCGTGCACTGGATAATTCTTCTCGTGCACCTTCAACTGGCTCGACGCGTAGGCAATCACCCTACCGTGCTGCATCAACACCGCTCCCAAGACAACTCTAGAAGCATCACAATAGACCGTATAAGAACCCGAGCCAGTAGGAAACACCAATACCGGAGATGTGGTCAATGATGACTTGAGCTTCTGAAAGCTCTCCTCACATTCATCGGACCATCTGAATAGAACACCCTTCTGTGTCAATTTGGTCAGAGGTGAAGCAATAGAAGAAAATCCTTCCACAAAGCGACGGTAGTAACCCGCCAGACAAAGGAAACTCCGAATCGCTGTAGCTGAAGACGATCTAGGCAAACTCTGCACCGCCTCAATATTCTTCGGGTCAACCTGAATACCCTTACTAGACACCACGTGCCCCAAGAAAGCTACTGAACCAAGCCAAAACTCACACTTAGAGAATTTTGCATAAAGCTTCTCCTCCCTCAATCTCTGCAGCACGATTCTCAAATGCTGAGCATGCTCTTCCTGGTTACAAGAATAAACCAGGATGTCATCAATGAATACAATAACGAAAGCATCAATATAGGGCTGAAAGATGTTGTTCATCAATTTCATGAACGATGCTGGGGCATTGGTCAGCCCAAATAACATAACCAGAAACTCATAATGACCGTATCTGGTCCTGAAAGCCGTCTTCGGAATATCAGAATCCCGAATTTTCAACTGATGATACCCCAACCTCAAGTCGATCTTGGAGAATACCTTAGCTCCCTGAAGCTGATCAAATAAGTCGTCAATACGAGGCAACGGATAGCGATTCTTCACCGTAACCTTATTCAACTGTCTATAATCAATACACATGCGCATCGAACCATCCTTCTTTTTCACAAACAACACCGGCGCACCCCAAGGCGATACGCTAGGCCGAATGAACCCCTTATCTAAGAGTTCCTGAAGCTGCTCTTTTAATTCCTTCAACTCTGCTGGTGCCATACGGTAAGGGGGAATAGAAATAGGATGAGTATCGGGCACCAGGTCAATACCAAAATCAATATCCCTGTCAGGTGGCATGCCTGGCAGGTCTGCAGGGAATACATCCGGAAAATCACGGACTACGGGAACAGAATCCACAGATGGAGTCTCACTACTAACATCCCTCACAAACGCAAGATAAGATTCACACCCTTTCTCAACCATACGCTTATCCTTTAAATAAGAAATCACTCTGCTAGGCACGTGCTATATAGACCCCCTCCACTCAACTCTCGGAACTCCGGGCATAGCTAAAGTAACGGTCTTAGCGTGACAATCAAGAATCGCATGACATGGGGATAACCAATCCATGCCCAGAATTACATCGAAATCGACCATACTCAGTAACATCAAGTCCACTCGGGTCTCCAGACCCCCAATAGATATACGGCACGACCGATACACACGGTCCACAATAATAGTATCACCCACTGGAGTCGAAACAAGAACAAAAGTAACTAGAGACTCACGGGGCATATTCATAAAATGAGAAACATAGGATGAGACATAAGAGTACGTGGAACCAAGGTCAAATAAAGCCAAAGCATCACTGTGACAAACTGAAATAGTACTTGTAATCACTACATCTGACGCCATAGCATCAGGCCTGGCCAGAAGTGCATAAATACGTGGCTGGCATCCACCTGCTCGACCTCCCCCTCTAGAGAGGCCTCTATCTACCCGACCACCACCCCTAGTGGCCTGATTAGGCGGTGAAACAATGGGGGCTGAAGCCGAGGGCTGGACCCTCTGCTGAGCTGAACTATTAGGACGACGGGGACAGTGCCTCCACTCATGTCCGAACTCTCCACACTCATAACAATTACCTGGAGCCGGAGATGAAAATTGACGAAAACCCCTGCCACCGTGATAACCTTCAGACGAACCATGCATAGAAGAGCCCTGATAAGATGATGCTCGGGCGGAGCCTTGAGCTGGAAGGGCACTAAAAGATGAACATCCCTGATGAGCATTGCGAGGACCCTGCCCCGATGATAAACCACTGTATGCTGGGCGAACTGACTATGGAGGTCTAAATGAACGACCTCTGTTAGGCTGAAATTGCCCTCTAGAAGGGGCACCACTGAAATTTCCTGATCCCCGAGGCCTCTTGACCTCTCTTTCCTCACGATCCTGCCTACGAACCGACTCAATATCCCGAGCAATATCAACAACCTGTTCAAATGTAACTCCAGACACCCTCTCTCTGGTCATCAAAATCCGAAGCTGATACGAGAGACCATCTACAAACCTCCTAATCCTCTCCCTGTCAGTAGGGACAATCTCAGACGCATGTCTGGCTAACTCAGAAAACCTCATCTCGTACTGGGTGACTGATAATTCTCCCTGGCGCAGCTGCTCAAACTGCCTACGCTGCTCCTCTCTGTGGGACTGAGGAACATATTTCTCCAAAAAGATCGTGGACAACTGCTGCCAGGTGAGAGGTGTTGAACCAACTGGCCTACGCCTTTCAAATTATTCCCACCAAGTAAAAGAAGCACCCGCAAACTGAAATGTAACAAACGAGACCCCGTTGGTCTCTAAAATACCTGCAGTACGCAGTATCCTCTGTCATTTATCAAGAAAACCTTGGGCATCCTCACCCTCTGCGCCACTGAGAGTCGGAGGCTTAAGTCTGCTGAACCTTTCCAACAGACGCTGCTCATCCTCAGGCATAGCAGCGACCACAAAATCCTGAGCGGGAGAACCCGACTGAACTGGGGCTGCTCCTGGTGCCTGAATACCCCGTACAACCTGCTCAGGTGTCCGAACAGCTGGAGTCTGATTGCCTCCCCCGGCCTGAGCTGCAGTGGCAGTAGTGGACATAGCAACTGCCTGAGCCAAACTGGAACACACCGTCAATATCTGAGCTAGGATCTCTTGAAGACCCGGAATAACAATAGGCACTGCAGGTGCCTGAGCCTGTCCTGCTGGAGCACCATCGGCGGGAACCTGATCCTGAACGATAGGGGGATCCTGTGGTACCACCCCGACTACTGCCTAAGCTGGTCCCCTACCTCTACCACGGCCTCGACCCCTTATGGGTCTGGCTGGTGCCTGGTCACCCTGGTCGGTATTGCATGTCCTCACCATCTGTGAAAGAATAAAACAACGTAAGTTCGGATTTCAAAAATCAATAGATTGGCACGAAAGAGTCCAAGAAAATAGAGATGTTTCCTAAAAGTTCTACAGCCTCTCGAAGATAAGTACAGACGTCTCCGTACCAATCCGCAAGACTCTACTAAACCTGCTCATGACCGTTGACTCCTATGCAACCTAGTGCTCTGATACCAACTTGTCACGACCCCAAATCCTAACAGGCCGTGATGGCGCCTATTGTGGAACTAGGCTAGCCAACCATCACTTTACTACGCTTTTGTTCAATCATAACATTTAACAATTAATAATAATCAAGCAACCATAGCAAAATTTATATAAATAAGTCTTAGCGTCCCTATAATATTCTAAAAAACCTCCCAAGAACTGGAGTCAATAGTCATTAGCATCTAAGAATAAATAAATCTAACTTTGCTAAATCTATAATATATATATCTCTGAATCAAAGGATAATATTAAATAAGGAAGGGAAATGGAGAAGTTGTGGATGCTAGACAGCTACCTCGAAATCCCGTGAAAATGCTGCTATCAAACTGCGTCAGCTACTGCTGCGAACTAGTACCTGGATCTGTGCACAGAGGCACAGGGAGTCTTTATGAGTACGCCAACTCAGTAGTAATGAAAATAAATCACAGTCTGAGTAATATAAACACACAGAACAGATACACAATTCCACAAAACCAGTGAAACACCAAGTCACCATGTAACATTCATCAATTATAAGTTCGAAATCAGTTTTCAGAAATCCCTTGAAAACAAGTGCAATATCAGTAAATCCCAATAAAATTCTCAGTAAAACCAGTTTGAAAACGAAGTAAATCATAGTTTAAAAACTCAGTAAAAATCTTCATAAAATCGCCCCTCGGGCCATAATCATTTCTCGTAACAAT
>ML285300.1:17033-28971 GCA_005239495.1 Nicotiana undulata
TTCATCACAATCACTCTGCCCATCAGGCAACCTCACAATAATTCTGCCCATCAGCCAACCTCACAATCACTCTGCCCATCAGGCATCCTCACAATCACTCTGCCCATCAGGCATCACTCAATCGGTACCGGCGCTCACTAGGGGTGTGTTACAGACTCCGGAGGGGCTCCTACAGCCCAAGCGCAATAATAAGCCACAACATAGCATAAATCACACACAATATAGACCCGCAACCTCACTCATATCATATCATCCTCACATATAGGCCAGCATCCTCACTTAGTCAGTCACTCTCAATTTTCCCCTCAGGCCAAAATATACCGGGTTCTCGACCCAAAACAATGTTTCACTTTCAAGAAGTAGTTCGAAACACTCTGAGTGTCAAAACAATTTCACAGAAAAGACTGAGTTAAAAATCATAACATATCAGTGAGGAAAATAGTAAAGCAGCCCCCAAGGGGTTAAAACAGATCGGCACTAGGCCCCAAACATGGCTTAGAGCCCAAANATCATACCCTCAGCACAGGATTTAAAGACATTACTTAACTCAAAACTAGCCTGAAAACTATTCCGCAGTGCGCTTGCCTCTCGAATCAACCTCCGAAGGCTCCAAATCTACCAAGTTCAGATTTTTATCATCAATATGGGCTTAAGGAATAATTTCCAATCGAAAGGTATCAAATTTACTCAAAAATCCGAATTCGGTCAAAACCCGACCCCCGGGCCCGCGTCCCGAAATTCAGAATTTTTTATAGAAAAGTGTTATTCATCTTCCCACGAGTCCATACATATAAAGAACACCAAAATCGGAGTCCGTTTGACCCCTCAAATCGACCCTTGAAGGTCTCATAATCTCATGCCCCAAAATCCTATTTTTTTCTACTGTTTTTCATGAATTAAAGGCTGGGGTTATGGTCTATAATCACCTATAAACGAGTTTTAATGATTAGAACATTTACCTCTATGAAGAAAAAGGATTTCCCTCCTAAAAAATCGACCCCAAAGCTCTTAGTCCGTACAAAAATGGTGGAAATAAGGTTTAAGTCGTGGAGGGTTTATTATTTAACTGCCCATTTATTTGTTCTCCGCGATCGCAGCTCTGGCCCTGCGATTGCATAGTGTTATGGCTTTTGACTTCCGCGATCGCAGCCTTAGGCACGCGATCGCACAACATTCCTGACCTCCTGACCCCACGCGCCCCAAACGCTCTACGCGATCACAAGAACCTCACGCGACTGCACTGCCTAACCTGCTCGTCCTCTGCGATCGCGGGCATACTTATGCGATTGCAGAGAGTAAGTCCTTACCCCTCTCAAAATGCTCTATGCGATCGCGACTCCCTTCATGCGATCGCAGAGAGTAAAAATCTGTTGCACTGACACCAGAAAACCAGCTATGTATTCAAGTCCGAATGAGTCCGTTAATCACCCAAAATTAATCCCGAGCCCATCGGGACCCCAACAAAACTTACCAACATATCCCATAACATAATTCAAACTTATTTGAACTCTCAAAACACCAAAACTAACACCCACCAATGATCCCGAAACTTTGATATTACTAAAATTCACCAATGATTCCGAAACTATCCAAATCAACTCCGAGTGACCTGAAATTTTGCAGACAAGTCCAAAATGACATTATGAACTTGTTCCAACTGTTGGAATTCCATTCCGACCCCGATAGCCTCTTTTCCACTGCCGACCGGGATCACCAAAAACTAACTTTCACCAATTCAAGCCTAATTCTATGCCGGACATCACAAAATTATTCTGATCACACTCCTAAGTCCCAAATCACCTAACGAAGCTATCCGAGCGATAAAATCCATATTCCGAGGTCGTTTACCAATAAGTCAACTCTTAGTTGACTTTTCCCATTTTAAGGTTATTCTTAAGGACTAAGTGTCTGAATTTTCATTTAACCATTATGATTCCAAGCCTATCAACTCTAACACATTAATAAAAGAATAACCAATCTATAGTAAGTATAGCAACAATTATGATGAAGGTTTTACGTAACGATGGACTGGGTCATTACAACATATATTCTGGTAGCTGTTGATTACGTGTCCAAATGGGTTGAAGATGTGGCTTTACCCAATAATGAAGCTCGGAGTGTGGTAGCTATCTTGAAGAAGAATATATTCACAAGGTTTGGTACTCCTAGGGCCATCATTAGTGATGGGGGATATCACTTTTGCAACAAAGCCTTCGACACTTTACTCTCCAAGTATGGTGGCACTCCCATAGTGTCAACCCCCTATCACCCCCAAGCAAGTGGACAGGTTGAAGTCTCCAACCGGGAGATCAAAAGTATTCTGTGAAAGACTGTTAATGCAAATCAGACTGATTGGTCTAGGAAACTCAACGATGCTCTTTGGGCTTATAGAACAACTTACAAAACACCAATTGGCATGTCTCCGTATCGGTTGGTATTCGAGAAAACTTGTCACCTTCCGGTGGAAACATAGGGCCATCTTGGCGTCAAAGAAATTGAACCTTGAGTTGGATGTAGCTGCAAATCGTAGGGTGGAGCAATATAATGAACTTGATGAGTTCCAATTCCATGCTTACTCCAGTTCGTCCTTGTATAAGGAAAAGATGAACTATCTCCATGATAAGTATATCCAGAACAAAGAATTCAAAGAAGGTGACATGGTGCTTTTGTTCAACTCTCAATTGCGGATGTTTCAGCGAAAGCTGAAATCAAAGTGGAGTGACCTGTTTAAAGTTGTACATGTGACACCTTTTGGTGCTCTAGATCTGAAAAATAATAATGATTAGGTCAATGGGCACCGGGTGAAGCACTATCTTGGTAAGGTTGATGATGGCCATGTTGTGGCATTGTGCCATTTCAAGTGAATGATGGTAACATGTGTGGTGCCGCGACGTTAAATCAGGCGCTTCTTGGGAGGCAACCCATGTGTTTTTCTTTCTCTTGATTTTCTTTTTTAGATTAGGCATTTTTTTGGGCTAACAGGTTGTGAAGTTTATGTAGGAATATGGGTGTGCATTGCAGGAACTTTGCAAGAAAACAATTGGCTAAGTGTTGAGGTAGTGCAGACCGCACCAGAATTATGCGGACCACACAATCACTGTATGGACGCACAATTCTGTGTGCGATCGCACAACATAGATATGAAAAATGCAAGGTCTCTGATGTTTGGCCTGACAAAATTCCTTAAGGATTTGCGGTCGCACACAAAATTTTGTGGACCGCATGAATTATGTGGTCGCAGTCATTTTTATGCGGACCGCACCACCAATTCAAGGAACAGGTAAGGTGTGCAGACCGCACCAAAATTATGGGGCCACACTAATGTAGATTGTGGGCCAGACAGGTCAAAGTATAAATAGGTCTTTTCTAAGCTTTTCACACTTTAGAAACTTTGACCTATGAGACCAATAGCACATTCCATACCCCATTTTCTCTAAATCTTCCCCATTTCATCAAGTGTGAATCACATATGCATCTTTATTACCGGTATGTTAATTTCAATGCTTTAGATTCTTTCTTTTCTTTTTCTTTGTTTTAGTTTTTTAGTCTAGGGTTAGGTTCATGCATAAATTGTCAATAGATGGTCAAATGATGGTTAGCATCATTTGGGTAGTGTCTTAAATTTTGAATGGTATTGGGGTAAGTAACTAATCATGC
This sequence comes from Nicotiana undulata, assembly GCA_005239495.1. Lineage (NCBI taxonomy): Eukaryota > Viridiplantae > Streptophyta > Magnoliopsida > Solanales > Solanaceae > Nicotiana > Nicotiana undulata. The sequence continues at coordinate 20,691 of ML285300.1, forward strand.
TTAATTGCCAAAAGCCATGTTTAATTAGTTAAAAACCTTTTAAGGATCATAAGTCAATGCATGTGCTATATGATTTATGCGGCCGCACATATTTTTGTGCGGTACGCACTAGAGTATGCGGTCGAAAACCTTTTTGTGCGTTCCGCAGCACCCTAAGTTTAGGGGAGTTTGATTAAGGACATTGTGAAACCGCACTAAATTTTGTGCGGTCCACAGTGGACTTGTGCGGCCGCACTCAATTTTGTGCGGTCCGCACAGTTGAAACTTCAGAGACCCTATTAGGACAATGTGCGGTCGCACTCAAAATTGTGCGGTCCAGAATAGGTTTGTGCTACCGCACTCATTTTTGTGCAGTCCGCGTTGAGGAAACTTCAGAGACCCCAGTAGTATAATCCTGGGGTTGTGCGGCCACACTCTTTTTTTTTATTTGTCGTCCGCACTGGGTAGTATGCGTCCACACTCACTTTTGTGCGGTCCGCACTGCCCACTTCTGAGATTGTTTACTGCACTTTCAATCCTGCAGACAATAGTTGGATCACGAGCTCCAATTCTAACTGATTTTTACTACGTATGTGTTGCAGACAATAGTTGGATCACGAGGTAGAGGAGATGCTTCAAAAGGGAGGGCAGAACCCTCCCGAGGCCGGGGTCGAGGGAAAACCAGTTTACCACTGTCAGTTCAAAGGGTCATAAAAAATATAGCCACATCAAATAGACCTCCGGAACCTTTAGACACCAGTGAGTACCTCCCATCCGGGGAAGCTTCTGAGGGTAATTCCATGCAAACACAACTGGAATCCCAATCACAATAATTTCCCGGGAGACTCTGCCTAGTTAATGAACCAACTTCTCCTTCCCGTTCTTCTGAAGGTTCGAATGGGGTAGTCAAGCCTCTGAGCCCTCTCCCCTACCTTCTCCAGCTAATCCTATTAATTTGGATGATGATGATGAGGTCCCGGACGATGGGAGAGGGGGTGATACTACAATTGGGGTTTAGAAAGACCAAAGAGGCCAGAGTTATGGCAAGACAGATTCGTCAGTGCCAAGTCCTTTTGCCAAATTCAGCGAATGGTGGTCGTAGAGGTCGCTCACTCATCAGCGACAATTCTTGACGAATGACTTGAACAAGCACAACCCTAATGTCCTCAAACAATTCCAAGAGCGCAAAGGATGTAAATGGTTCACCTCCAGCGTGATAGATGAGCACCTGGTCAAAGAATTATATGCCAACGTTGCTCACATCAAATAGGTACCAAGGTGACGAAAGTCCGGAATTTAAAAATCTGCTTTGACGCCCATGCACTGAACCAATATGTGGGATTTGAGGAAGTAGAAGCAGTGCAATATTTTGAAAAGCTAGTTATAAGTGATGCAGTGCGCCCGTGGCTAGCTGAGATTCTGGTAATCTAAGGGACAACACCTCCATGGCTCACAACAGGGGTTCAAGTAGAGCCACATTGATCCATGCCAAAATGAAAACAAAGGGTGGAAAACATTCGTGTACAGTCGCCTTGATCCATGCCTAAATGAAAACATCCTCCCAATTTCCCGTGCAGTTTTAGTGGCTTCTATCATGGCCGGGTATCCTATAAATGTGGGAACTCTGATGTCTTAAAACATTTCCAAAGCAGTCTAGAAGGAGGAGAGGTCATATCCCTACCCCAATTTCCTCACAAAGTACTTCAAAGATCGAGGGGTGGAGTCAAGGCATTATGATGTAGAGGTGAAGGCAAAGAAGCCTTTTTCATGGTACCACCTCAAAGGAGCTGACAACCTTAAGTTCAAGGGTAAAGCTACTACCTTTACTAGCCAGTATGAAGAGCCAGCGGTAGTGGTTACTGATTCAGTTGTCGAGCCTTCCATAGTAGCCGGTACTTCCACTGGAACAGTAGCCATGCCACCTTCATCTTCTGGACCTCTTTCTTCAGCTAGACTATCAGTGCTATTATCAGTGCCAACCTCATCTACCTACCCTCATATTGCACTGCGAGTCTCCCAAACACGAGCGAGTCTCAACATCTGGATGCAGGCAGCTACTACATAGATGACTGCCATATCCAGTGCTGTTGTAGCACAGTTCCTAGCCCTAGTAAAGCCTTAGCTACCTCCATCAGTGGAGGAAACTTTGAAGAAAATCCTTGACAACTAGAAGGTCATCATAGAGCCTTAGGTACCTCCGTCATCAAGGATTTGGGCAAATAGGTCAAGAGGATGCAAAAACTCAGGCATCAAAGGAGTAGGTAGAGACATTGCGCAAAGAGGTTGAAAAGAGTTTATCTGTCGGAGATCTTTTATTGGACCTGCTATGGAGCAATCAGTCCCAACAACACTAGCAGTAGTACCAGAGACATCAGAGGCAGCAACCGACAAGTATAAGGAGCCGACTGCAACTACACACGCTACTGAGGAGTTGATACAGATGCTCAGCAACCCAGTTGTCCCTCATCCAGGAGATGATGAGATACAACTAGAGGAGACGAAGGGTGTTGAGTGTAACGACATGACCGGTCATTTTGAGCTCTAGCGCGTCGTTCAACTGTTTGAGGTCATGAGCAGCTTCGTTTCAGGTATTATTACTTGTAGGTGTGGTTGGATTTGAATTTCGGGAAGTCCGGAGTCAAATTGGAAGAAAAATTCTCATTTCGTAAGGCTTAAGTTAGAAGAATTGACTAAGATTAGAATTTTGAGTAAACGACCTTGGAATCGGAATCCGAAGGTTCCAGCAGGTTCGTATGATGATTTCGGACTTGGGAGTATGTCCGGATCGGGTTTTGGATAACCCGGGAGCATTTCGGCGTATATTGTGGAAGTTAGTATTTTAGAAGAATTTCATAAGTTTGGGTTGGAAGGCATCTCGGTGTTATAGAGGTCCGTTTGGGATTCCAAGTCTGGGAATAGCTCCGTATGGTGATTCTAGAGTTGGGAGCGCAATCGGAAGTGAATTTGGATATCCGGAGGTCATTTTGAAGTCATTTGGCTAAAGATAGAAATTTGAAGGTTTTTGAAAAGTTTGACCGAGGGTTTGACTTTTTGATATCGGGGTCGGATTAAAATTCTGAAAGTTGGAGCAGGTCCGTAATATCGAATATGACTTGTGTGCAAAATTTGGGGCCAATCGGACGTGATTTGATAGGTTTCGGCATCGGATGTAGAAATTTGAAATTTCAAAGTTCATAAAACTTGAATTGGAGTGTGATTCATGATTTCGACGTTGTTTGATGTGATTTAAGGCCTCGAGATAGTTCGTATCATGTTTTGGGACATGTTGGTAGAATTACTTAAGGTCCCGAGGGACTTGGGTTGATTTCGGAAGGTTAACGGAATGAATTTCGGACTAAAATAGCTGCTGAAAATTTTGCAGCAAATCTGTTTCGGGACAGCAATTTATGTATCGAAGACCTAACTTTGGAAGCGTATACATAAGAATCCATAAGGAATCTGAATATTTGCAAAACATGAAAGTTGTAGATCTTGAAGTCTCGTTTTCAGAATATTAAATCATTTGTCATTTGGAGTTTTGTGCAAAACGTTATGACCGATTGAAGATGGCTGGTGGAGCAGTCTCGCCAGAATTTTCTGATGCATGGAGCCGACTTTATAAGCTCATATCTCGGAATATATAAAGTTTTATATGGTGTACAAACTATCAAATTAAAGATCTTCGAGTCTAGTTTCTAAATCTTTAAGCCGTTTGTTATTTGGATATTTCTATAAGGAGTTGTGGGTGTTTTAACAGAAGATGTTCAACAAGGGAAAATTTGTAATAGGATGTACAACCTGCACAGCGCAAGTGGAAGGTACAACTCGATGAAGCATGGACAGATTGTTTTAAACACGAATTTTGGCCCATTTCTTTCATTTATTTCATTTGGCTTGGATGATTTTGGAGAGCTCAAGGAGGGATTTTCATCAAGCAACACAAGGTAAGTGATTTCTTCCTATTTTTGAATTAAATATGTGATCTTACATAGATTTAGACATGAAAGTTTTGTATAAACTTGTGATTTTTGGGGAAGACCTAGAACTTGGAATTTTGGACTTTTACCATGAATTTGAGCATGAAAATTGTAAAAAATTGTATATTTGACTTAGTAAAGTTATAGGTAGAATTTATCTTCGAGAAATTTCGGAAATCCGGGCACATGGGCCCGAGGGCATTTTGGTCAATTCCTTGAGCGGAAATGGGAATTTATATAATCTGAATTTTTAACAAATATTTGAATATATTTTCATTGGTTTATCATTATCTGGATAGTTTGGGGGCGTTGCGCATCCATTGAAGTCGTCATAGAGGCTTGGAAGCCGGGTATGAATCTTCGGAGCGAGGTGAGTTTTCTTTCTAACCTTGTAAGAGGGAATTATCCCCATATGTGCTCTATATGCTGTGTGTAATTGTTTGTGGGGGCTACATACGTACCAAGTGATGAGAGTCTGTACGTAGCGGCTATTATTGTTATGTCCGGGTAGTTAGGCCCCACATCATGCCCTGTGTTCTTCTCGAAATGAATTATATGTTATGAAACCTTGTTACATGTAGTTTTGTTTTCTCTGAGATTTATGGGATTTAAATAACATAAAAAGGAATTGTTTTTTATAAAATAATATGAAAGGAATTGTTTTACGGGAAGTAATATGAAAGAAATTATTTATGGAAAGTATTATGAAAAGAAAAGAATATTGTGTGTGCATGTGACCGCTCCGCAATTTACAATCCGCGAGCAGAGTGTGTTTTTCCCCACTCTTATGGGACCGGGTCGTACGCTGCGGCGGATTTAAATATACTCTTATGGGACCGGGCCGTACGCCACGACAGATTTAAAGATACTCTTATGGGAGCGGGTCGTATGCCACGACGGATTTAAAGATGAACTTATGGGACGGGCCGTTCGATCCTCGGCAGTGCATGAATATGATAATTCAGCATATATGTAAAGTCAGCACTCGAGTCGCAAGCATGATTCGCGATCGGGGAAGGCTTTACGATTTATTTGAAAGGTGGACTTATGGGACGGGTCGTTCGATCCTCGGCAGTGCACAATTTATTTTTATTGTTGGTTTGGGCCGAACGATCCTCGGCATATATATATATATATACATATGATATACCACTTGTGACTTAAATTGTTAGATTGATTTAAGGACGTAAATTGTTAAATGATTTCATGGATAAGGACGTGACAGATATTTGAGGAAAGATGAAGAAGAAAGTACTTATTTACTTATTTTCAGAAATTACTCAGATTTCAATGCCTTATATTTATATTTGCTGCTTAACTGCCTTCACATGCCTACCGCTTTCATCATATTCTGTCATACTTATATTGTTGGACCTTAGTGAGTGTCAATTCGACCTCTCGTCACTACTTCTTCGAGATTAGACGGGATACTCACTGGGTACATATATGTTTATGTACTCATACTCCACTTGCTGTGCATTTTGTTGCACAGGTGCCTTTATAGTACAATGATTGAATTAGAGACTCATACGGGCTGCATTCATCCAGAGGCGTTCCGCAGCTGACAGAGTTCCCTTTCTATATATTTACATTTTATCTTTATAGTCTTTGTCCAATTTGTTCCTCAGACAAGCGTTGTATAATTGAATAAATTCTTAGAAGTTGCTCATGTACTTGTGTTACCAGGTTCTGGGGGCGTGATGAGGTCTATCTTATTAAACTAAATTGATTTCCTGTCGTGTTTAATTCATGAAAGTTTATTCATTTTTGTTATGAAATGCAGAAAAAGGCAACGATTTCGAAGATGTTAAACAGGAAAATATCTCAACTTATTGAGGGGTGGCTTGCCTGACAGTGGTCTCTGGCGCCATCACGACCTATAGATTTTGGGTAGTGACAACTTGGTATCAGAGCTCTAGGTTCCCCTAGGTTTCACGAGTCATGAGCAAGTCTAGTAGAGTCTTGCGGATCGGTACGGAGACGTCTGTACTTATCTTCGAGAGGCTACAGGGCTGTTAGGAGTCCTTTCCTTCTTGATTCCTCATCGTGCGATTTGATTCCCTTAAGGCTTATGCCTATGTTTCCTCCCTACTCAATCTTACGCGTCGCGAAGCGCTTGTCGTGAATCGAGAGTTTGAGGAATTGTAATGGTGCTACGGATATGGTGCGAGATGTTTTCCATGTGTAGATAGACAGGGCTGTTGTTGTTTCCCTGCAGAAGAATATTATGTTGTTTCAGCTCAGTTGTTGTGTTTATGAGAACTTTGAGGCTGTGCTCAGATTGTTATGATGTTTCCGATTGGTTATCACGCGATGTTGGTATGATGGTAGAATGCTTGCTCATATGTTGGGGTGATGAATGGCTTGAAGGGAGGTCTTCTCAGGGCGTGATTGCGAGATTTCAGTATTTTAGTTCCGGCGGAGGAAAGGAATTTGGACTATGAAAGGTCCAGTTTGGATTGATAAAGTAGTAAGACTTGGTGTTTTTAAGTGAGGTGGAATATTCACCTGTGTTGTGATATCGACGTCATTGATCGAATGAAATGTGTGAAGTTCGTTGGTGCCATGGTTTCTTCGGTGGAATGGGGTCAGAGTACTGTGAAGAAGTATTGAAGAAGCGGCTGTCAGAGGCCGTGGTGCGTTGTGGTTCAGCATGGAATAAGCATTTCTAATGAAGGCGACTAGAGAAAGATGATTTTCGAAGGGTTTGAAGTCATAGTGATCTGCTGGTTCAAGAGATACAGGGAATGATATTGAATTGAGGCCGCAATGGAGAAGCATGTGATGAAGGAAGACATGTGAGAAGTGTCAGGCGGCGGCCAAATTTCTAAAAGTGTAGGCGTAAGAAAAGGAAGTCAGGTAGTGCTTAAAGGAATGAGGTTAACCGAAGTGGGAGAGCGGCAGCATAATGGTGAATTAGAAGGTATTGTAGCGCATTTAGTAGGTGTCCATGAAGAACGGACGAACTGGTAAGGTTGGTGAATGAGAACAGGCTTAGGATGGGGTATTGATGTTGCAGAGAGTGTGCATTTCATCGTCGTTGGAAGGTGTCAGTTGTAAATTCCACAGGTGGGTTATCTTCTGTGAGTAGATTAGCGGTTGTGGGGGTTGGCAAGTTTCTGTGAGGGATCCTAGTGGCTATTCAGTAGGAGGAAGAACGTGTGAATGGTGTCAGAGAGTTTGAGTATTTGGGGAATGCTAACAAAAACAAAATTCGGAAGAATAGGACGGATTGGTTGAGACAGCATGGTCTCGTGAATCAAGGCCACTCGGGGTGAGTGAGGATTTAGTTAATATGTGTTGAATGGGTTTACTATTATCTCTAAGGCAATTAAAGATGATTAAAAGAAGATAGATTGGCTAGCCAAGGTTGAAATGGCACATGTACGCCAGTGATCAGTTCCTTCGGTGTGGTTGGTTATGTGTATGGTTTGTGCAGATGTGTGTGGGGCATGTCGGCCATCGTAATAGATTTCATTGGAAGCATTCAAGTGCTATGGCCTGTCAGGTATAGGTGGATCCCGGAAGGTTTATGGTGGTTCAGAACACTACTTAAGGATTTGCATGTATTGTGATTGGGACAATTTGCTCGTGTGTTGTTATGGCTCTTATGAATTGAGGTAAGTAGAGGTTTCTATGTGTCACGACCCAAAATTCCCACCTTCGGGCCATGACTGCGTCTAACGTTGAACCCGCTAGACAAGCCAACGTTTGATCTAAATAAAACTTATTAACAACAAATGCGAACAAGATAACCAAGGCTTCGATGGCGCACCATATAAAAATTTAACAAAATAACCCGAAATACAACATAGCACTTTTCGAAATAAAACCCATAAACTAAATCCCAGAACTGGTGTCACATACTCACGAACTATCTAAGAGATTACTACAAACAAAAGGTCTGAAATAAGTACATAAGACTGTCTTTGAAATACAAAGTAAGACAGAGCTGAAAGTGGAAAGTAGAAGGTGACGTCAAGGCCCACGAACGTCTGCGGGTCTACCTCGAGTCTCCTGTGTGACTGAATGAGATGCTCCGATCGTCAGTGATCTCCGCGTCCGACTGCGTAGTCTGCACAACATAAAGAAGTGCAGGTGTAGCATCAGTACAACCTACCCCATGTACTGAGTAAGTGTCGAGCCTAACCTCGGCGAAGTAGTGACGAGGCTAGGACAAACACAACATATGTACCTGTGCAATTTTTATATAATAACGGGAAAAATGGCAACATAAATAAGCAAGTAAGACAGATACGGGGAGAACATGTTGGGGAGATAGGGTAACAGTATGCTAGCACAGCAGTACAAGGTAATAAATGAAA
>ML285303.1:6450-35726 GCA_005239495.1 Nicotiana undulata
TACTCATAAAGACTCCCTGTGCCTCTGTGCACAGATCCAGGTACTAGCTCGCAGCAGTAGCTGACGCAGGTTCGATAGCAGCATTTCACGGTATTTCGAGGTAGCTGTCCAGCGTCCACAGCTTCTCCACTTCCCTTTCTTATTAGTTTTAGCAATTAATTCAGAGACATATATTATAGTTTTTAGCAGAGTTAGGCTTATTCGATCTTAGATGCTCATGACTACTGACTCCAGTTCTGGAAGGTTGTTTAGAGTTGTTTAGATTTCTATTGGGGCGCTAAGACTTATATAAACTATTTTATTATGATTGATGTTTATTATTGCATTGTGAAGTGTTAAAATAAGAACAATTGGGTAGTAATGTGATGGTTGGCTAACCTAGTTCGCCATCACGACCTATTAGGATTTGGGGTCGTGACAAATAACTTGGTGAACCTATCCAATCTCCACAAAGCATCGGCAGACATAGCTGCCCCCTCAACTGCCTGTGCCATAATACTCGGCTGAGCTGCTCCAGCTATCTGAGGTGCTGGAGTCTGGAACTTAGAAGCTAACTGTTCTGGTGTGCGGGTAGCAGGAGTCTGGGCCCCTCCTCCAGCATGAGAGATGGCTGGTGCAGTAGGAAGTAGACCGGCCTAAGCCACGCTCTCCATAAGACTCACTAAGCGGACCAGAGCGTACTTAAAAACCGGGGTGGCAATGAACCCCTCTGGGACCTGAGCTGGTCCGACCGGAACCGTCTGAGCAGGAACCTCACCGGCAAAGTCTACATGTGGGTCCTCTACTGGGGCTAATGCTCTGGGCTGAGCCCTGGCTCTGCCACGGCCTCTAGCATGGCCTCGGCCTCGCCCTCTAGCACGGCCTCAGCCTCGCCCTCGGCCCCTCGTAGGAGCTGCAATAGGAGGATCGGGTTGTTGATCGGTAGATGAGGAAGCACGCATTCTCGCCATCTGCGAGAGAATAGAATAGAAACTCAATTAGCATAAGAATTCAAATCGCACGACAGAGAAGAAGAAATGTGAAGTCATTCCTAACTCTGCAGCCTCTGAGGGATAAGTACAGACGTCTCCGTACCGATCCCTCAGACTCTACCAAGTTTGTCCGTGAATTATGAGACCTAAGCAACCTAGTGCTCTGATACCAACTTGTCACGACTCGAATTCCCACCATCGGGACCGTGATGGCGTCTAACGTTGAACACGCTAGACAAGCCAACGTTTCAATAAAAATACTCATTTTCCTTATTATTATCATATAAAAGAAAGGTAGTGAACCTAAACAAAATGGATAAATAGTACGGAAGCCAAGAAACCATCAATTTAAATAATTAATATTACAAAATCCTTACATAAATCCCAGAACTAGTATCAAAATTTCACAGACGGTCTAAGATTTACTAAAAATAAAGGTCTGAAATAAACATGTGCAACTGCCTTGGAAATACAAGAGAAGACAGAAAAGGAAAGGGATAGGAGGTGACGCCAAGGCCTGCGGACACCTGCCGGAATACCTCAGTGTCGCCTGTGGACTGAAGGATACTCCCTCAATCAGTGTCCACCGGGTCCGGTACCGTAATCTGCATAACATAAAGAAGTGCAGGTGTAGAATCAGTACAACCGACCCCATGTACTGAGTAAGTGCCGAGCCTAACCTCGGAGAAGTAGTGACGAGGCTAGGACACGACTAACAACAAATACCTGTGCGATTCAATAATATATAACAGAGTAATGACAGAAGTAAACAATTAAGTACAAAAGAACGGGGAAAAACATACGGGGAACAAGGGGAAAACAATACTTAATAGATGAACAAGGCAACAATATAAACAAATAAATGTCAACAGGAAAACAACAACACAGAGCAACTATGTACACGGCATCACCCTTCGTGCTTTACTCTCATCCTCACCAAAATAAGTGCACGACATCACCCTTCGTGCTTTTACTCTCATCCTCACAATGTAATGAATAAATAAAAGGGCACGACATTATTCTTCGTGCTTTTAAATGTAAAATCATGGCACGGCATCACCCTTCGTGCTTTTACTCTCATCCTCACAATGCAATAAATGAATACACGGCATCACCTTTCGTGCTTTACACTCTTCCTCACAACGCAACAAATAATTACACGGCATCACCCTTCGTGCTTTACACTCTACCTCACCCAAACAATATCAAGAACAACAGTTTGGCAAGGAAAAATCAATAACATGTGTCATGATCATAACATCCCGTCAAGGGAACAACAATAGAAACAAATACCGTCCCGGCAAGGGACACAGCTATAACCAATCTCGCTCAAGTGTAAAACTTAACAAAATAATCCTTAACTGAACAATTAATCAACAGGGTTCACAACCAAGTATTTCCAACAATTGAATAACCTCCAAAATGAAATCTACTTCATACCACAGTAAATAACAAAGAAAGACGCATATTTCGTAAAGTCCGACTCACGGGCATGCTTGACAACAATGCATAGGTACTCGTCACCTCACATATACATTGAACATGGGATAAACACGTAGCACATATGACTCTACACCTATTTCCTCAAGTTAAGGTTAGGCCAAACACTTACCTCGACTCCAAGAATCCAAATCAAGCCTCTAGCACCGCTTTCCCTTTCGAACCCGACTCCAAATCAATTGTATCTAGACATAATCGACTCAATAACATCAATAAATACTAAACAATTCAATTTCAATGCTTAATTATAGATTTCCCAATATTTTCCCCAAACTTGCAAAAATCAACCCCAGGCCCGCTTGGTCAAAACACGAGGTTCGGACCAAAACCCGATAACTCATTCCCCCACGAACCCGAATATATAATTTATTTTGAAATCCAACCCCAAAACGAGGTCAAATTCTCAAATAATCAAAAAGCTCTAACTCTACCCAAATTCTCAATTTTCTACCTTTAATTCCATATTTTTAGGCCTAAAATCTAACAGATGTTGATGAAAATGGAAGGAAACGAGTTAAAGATTACTTAACTACGAGATTATGGTGAAGGAGCCTCCCAAAAATCGCCCAAGAGGAGTGGAGAAGAAGAAGTTTAAGAAAAATGGGTTTAATCCCGTATTGATTCTGTTTTGAACCTTTTAAAATCACTAGACGAATTTAGTCTATGCGATCGCGAAGAAGGGATTGTGATCACATAGAGGACTATTTTCTTAAGCTCCGCGATCGCGAATAAGCATGTGCGATCGCAATGAGTCCCTAATCTCACCCTACACGATCGCAGACCAAGTCACGCGATCGCACTGAACATTTTACCCCAGCCCCCTAGCCTGCCTAGTACACTATGCGATCGTGGAGCATGCTATGCGATCACATAGTGTAACAGAATCCCCTCCTCCATATTGTACTATGTGATCGCGGAGGGTGCTATGCGATCGCATAGTACTAGACATCAGACACCAGAAACAGGCCAAAACACCAGATTTTTCCTAAGGTTTTGCACTCCGACACCTATCCGAATCTCACCCGAGCCCTTGGGGCTCAAAACCAAATATATACACAACCTCAAAAATATCCTACGGACTTATTCGAGTAATCAAATCACCAAAATAACATCATAAACATCGGATTAAACCTCAAAATCCATAAAAATTCTCAAAACTTCTTAAACTTCAAATTTTGCATTTTTTACCCGAATCACGCCAAACCAAGTCCGTTTATTACCAAACTTCACAGATAACACATATAAATCATATCAAACCTGTACCGGGTTCCGGAACCAAGATACGGGCCCGATACCACAGGTTTCACATCAAATAACCTTTATATTTTTCAGAAAATAATTTTCTTTAAAAATTCATTTCTCGGACTTGGGACCTCGGAATTTGATTCCGGGCATACGCCCAAGTCCCATATTTTCCTACGGACTCTCTGGGACCGTCAAATCACGGGTCCGGGTCCGTTTACCAAAAATGTTGACCAAAGTCAATTTTATTCAATTAATTCATATAAAATCATCAGTTTTATCAGTTTTTTCACTCAACGACTTTCCGGCTGCACGCCCGGGCTGCGCACGTAAATCGAGGTGAGATATAAGGAGATTTTCACGACCTCGAAATACAGAATTAGCTAAGGGTACACCGGATGACCTTTTGGGTCATCACAAGAAACTACTCACTCTGGTCCACTTAAGTGATCTTTTGGTTGTTTTAGAATTCATCTTTTAGCATTAATTAACAAAATTGACCATATTAACCTTAATTTGAACTTGAAAGTAACAACAAATACTTTTAGGCAACTTTGGAAAAAAAAGTTAAGTCTTTCTTAATATTTGAAAAAATCAAATATTATGGATCACAAAAAAGACCAAAAAATCAACTAAATTGGACCGGGGGAATATTAATAAGAGGGCTTTTTAACTACTACACCCTTATTTAATATTCTTCACTTTAAAAATTTATGTGCTATATAAGCAATGTTTTTACTTTCAAACACTTAATACTTAAGGCACAATGGCAAAAAAGTAATTAATTATACCTTGATTTAAAACGACAACTATTTTGGACCAGATACATTTAATAATCAAGACGGCTAATATGGACCGGAGAGAGTAATAGCTACATAATGTAATCATCTGTAAAAGGTGTGATTAGTGAAAAATAACGCAAGCAACATCTTATAACGTGTAAAAATTAATATGTTAGTCGTTCGTATATATAAGTTAAATCCTTTCAAGAATTTAAACATCTTCATCCAGGTTGGCCTAGTTTAAATATATCACTAATCACTATGATAGTATCATAGTATGATATGACCAATTACACAGTTTTAATTTGTGTTCACTGTTATAGTGGAGTTTAAAGAACAACTAATAACTAATTAAATAACTAATTAAAAGTAAGTTCTTCACCTTAATATATGGAACTTTAAGTACTAACAACTAGGTTCTAAATCTAATACATGTATATATTAAATCAATTTTTTAAAATAAATACGTTATTTTAATAAAAAGTTATTAGGTTTAGCCGAATCAATATATGAGATTCGAGCGCCGCTCTGAAAGACAATTCAACCAATAGAAGGTCGACAAGCATATATGAAAGACAGCCAATAAAAGATCGACAGACATTAAGCAGTATTATGTTCCAAAGATTCGAAGTTTGTCATTAATTAATTAGCACTTATGCGAGCTTTTGCATTAAACAAAACTACTTTTACAAGAACCATCAAACTAAACTGAGCATATTAACATACTGAAGAGCATAATTATTATGTCCTCATGCCTTTACAACATTCCTTATAATATAATACTACTATATTTTTGCCGGTTAATATCGATAATGTGAAGAATTTTTACACATAAAGGTCACTTTTACTCATTGTAGCATTTAACTCGTCTTATTTTCATATTATAAATTTCGCTTTTTAAGATCTTTGGGTGACTTGAGAGTGCAAAAATTAATGTATATATATATATATATATATATATATATATATATATATATATATAGGACAAAAGCATATTGAAAAAATGCAAGCATCCAATAATATAATATTCAACGATTGGTATTTGATACCATCGTGTACATACATTAAGTGTGATTCTTTCATGCTGCTACAAACTTTTGAACTTTCTTTTGATTGTCTTTTAATCTTTGGATTATATCATTAGACAAGTAGACCAAGTTACTAGATATGTAAGGGTATAAGGATTGTGGTGGAATGGTAAGTATTCCTCATCCTTAACTAGAGGTTTCAAGTTCAAGTCCCGATTATGAAGTCGTCTTTGTTAAGGAGCGTTTTACCCCTAATGTGGGATTTTCTGGCGTGAATCCGAATTTAGTCATGCGGGTAGTGAACCCAAATAGCTTGCCAGATTCGGTGTTTACTTTTTCTAAACGGTATACACAGATTATACATCAATTATACACAATTATACATATATTATTCATGAATTATGCATATATATACATTTGTCAGCTATTTTCAGTTTAAGAGATTAGGTGGACCGCTATTTGACTTAATTCTTCAAATAAACAAGTCAAAGGTAGGGTGATATAGTTATAGTTAAAAGTTCTTCTGTTACAAATAATATGAATCGTCTCATTGGAAAGATAGATTATCTTTCCGATGAGACGATTCATAATATTTCTAATGTATTTGATTCTTTCTCTTTTTATGGGTCAAGCACGTAGAAATGTATTATGTATGAGTGGACGGAACGAGTAGTATATCTAAAGGGATCATAACTCATTTATTGAAGCAATTATCAGCAAAATCATCATTCATTTGTTGAAGCTAATAGAGTTGAATGGATCAATACATTTGGACAAAGAAGTGGATACAAAAATTGAATTCCTGTAATTTATTTGAGCATATTAACCTAGTGAAATGTTTATATACAAAAGGCAGTGATTTCTCCTTTGAATCTAAAATGATATTTCTCTAAAATGTAAGATAAGTTCTTATCATAGTTGCACCAGTTGGATCAGATAACAGATGTTTGATTAGGCCTTTTCTCATGTCATTTGGTGCAATAATAAACATGTAGAAAGCAAATAACATGAGGTCTGCTGATGAAAGACTAGAGCCAAGAAATCCTTGCCACATCCTGCAATAAGTACACTTCTCATTAGTACTGATTGAGGATTCATATAGCCAGCCAGAGGCGGAGCCAGAATTTTAAGTTTACGGGTTCGGAATTCTAATCGTTTTAAGCTATTGGGTTCTAAATTAATAATTTATATATATTCAATGAATTTTTTTAAGATAAATACAGGGTTCGAACCAAAGTTATTTGGTTCGGCCGAACCCTCTGGAGGCACTCTAGCTCCGCCCCAGATAGCCGCTCCAACTTGTTTGGTACTGAGGGCATAGTTGTTGTTGTTGTTGGTATTAGTGTATCTTAACATGTTGTATCATGTTGCCCTGCCTTATTTTGTGCTTTACTGATCTCACTTATTATAAACAGTTACATGTAGTTTTTCTTTTGGTCATCTTGTAGTATAAATATTCTTTATATTGTCAGTGTATAGAAGTTAAACTGATTTGGAATATGATGCTACATCATCGAAGATAACGGGGCGATGGAGCAAGATCAAACCATACCATTTTGGCACACGGAAGAATGCGCGAAAGAATGACCTAATCCCCTCAATATCCAGCTGCAATATGAGTGCCAATCCAAATAGGAAAAACGATCGTTGCCTTTTTCGTTCTTGTGGCCAAAGGGTGTTCCAAGCTGAAGAAAATATGAGCAACTTGATGAGTCTATAAAGATCAGGACACTACCAATGCAGTCAAAAACTAGTATAATTGGATAACAAAGTACCTTGAGTTGAGATACTTGTGGTACTTGAACTAGTAACCATGTTCTTGACATGATTTTGTCTTAAAATATTAGCAAGTACTGAGGCGCATTTTGGCGCCTCGGACAGTGATCTGACAACTGAATAACCTGTTTATTCAGTAGAGTAAGTTTCAGAAGCGTCGCATTTTAATAACAAAGTAATAGAAATATATTTTCTTCTCTTATTACCTGTAGCTGGATGAACCATGCTAGCAGCAGCACCAAACGCAAGTGTTTTCTGCTCGGTATTTGGCAACGATCCACCAACTGGTATGTAAGACCATTCCTGCATAAGATTTTTATTATCGTCATTTTTCAGTCATTCTCTAGTGTGTTCGCCTTGGCGTAACTGGTAAAGTTGCTATTATGCGACCCGGAAGTCACAGGTTCGAGCCGTGGAAATAGCCTCTTGCAGAAATGCAAGGTAAGGCGCAAAAATTACACGTAACTAAAGACATAGTGGATTACCTCCTCGTAGATTTGCTTAATTCTTACACCCAGTGTGTTCAATCTTAACATCAGTTTTTTCTTTAACAAATCAAATGGCATTGCATCTTTTGAAGCCAAACAAGTTTCCTGCAGATAGATACTTTTATCTGTCACACATAGCCAAGTAGTAAAGTGTGAGGCATAATATCAAAAACTAACCTCGAAAAAGACTCTTGTTTTAGTCATGGGCATGGCATAAAGAAATGTTGGATATTTAGCTTCTAAAGATTGAGCGTCGTGTCTGACATAGTCTCTATAATCCATGAAAACCATCAGACTTGGATCATACGGATTGTTATCGACCTAAAATTTGGCGAAAACAAAAGACGAACGATCATATAATTGCATAAGTAGCCAAGTTAGATGTCATAACTAACAATTGGGAAATGCAGACAGCAGTTTCTTGAATGTGATAGAATAGGTAGTCCCATCCTAAGTTTACAATAGAAACAGAATCGCCAAATTGAACGCATATTCTCCAAGACGAGCAGTGTAAGGATAGGCCAAAGAAGGAATAATGCAACAATTTGCTCATATAAACTCGTAATGATAACTACAGATAACGGTCTAAAGTGTTCGGGTGCATAACATGAAAAAACTTCAAAGTTACTCTATGTTTGATGATATTTCTCTACCTCAACTTCCACTCCATAAGCTGTTTGAACAGAAACCCGAGGACCTCCCAACTCGTACTGCAAGAATTTCCCTGAGGCGGCTCCAGATGCAACAGTGACAAACCTGTTATCATAAGTTAGAAGCGTCAAAACAAGGATGCAGTTAAGTTTCTTGTGTGAACAAGCGGTCGAACTATACCTGCAGGGAATTACAATGTCGCCTTCGCACTCTACAAGACTGTGGCCACTTGTGGACTCAACGATCCTATCCACTTTCGAGTTAAGATATAAAACATCTGCCTCCACACACCTAAGAAGATTAATGTGAATTACAACTTCAACTGTAAACAATAAATCAACAAATCGTATGACATAGGGAACAAGTTCAGTGAATTTAACCTTTTGAGTAACTCCTCGTGCAGTAAATGGCGACTAACTCTTCCATAAGCACGACCAATAAGAATTGGATCGGCATCATCAAGATATACAATAGTATCCCTCCAAACATGTTCAATGCACGCTTGAAGTCCAAGATCTGAAAAAAGGAAAGTATAAGTATATGAAGTTTGGAGAGTAATTTTAGCCTGGAATATCATATCCTAAACATCAATTATGCAGTGAAAAACCAAGTTGAGTATCAGTAACCTCAAAACCAATAATGACAGATCCAGTGCTCATGCATATATCTGTCTATCGGAAACAGCCTCTCTACCTGCACAAGGCAGGGGTAAGGCTGCATATTCACTAACCTCCCCAAACCTCACTCACTTGTGGGATTACACTGGAAATGTCCTGTTTCTTGAAAGAATAGGGAGACAAACAAGTTCTTGATAAAAGCCAAATAAAGATTACGACCTTTGAACTCATCCTCCCAAACACCATAGTTATTTGTGAAAGGAAGATCAGGTCCAACGAGCCCAACGTTCAAGCCGAGTTTAGCAGACTCCGCGGCAAGAGCAAGACCAGCAGGACCACAACCAATGACCACCAAATCCAGTATAGTTTGTCCAGCTGATGATATTTGTCGCAACTGCAAGCTGAGATAGTATGATGAACAAAGCAATATAGTTGCTATGATATGAGAGTTAATAGTTGCTACCATATTAGAGAATTTACACTAACATTTGTAACTATTTTCTCAGGCTAACTACATATTGCTTTCAATACTATGTGTGAGATGGTAATGTAGGCAAGTAACATATTACAACAACAACAACCCAGTATAATCTCACAAGTGGGATCCGGGGAGGGTAATGTGTACGCAGACCTTACCCCTACCCTAGGGTAGAGAGGTTGTTTCCAATAAACCCTGGCATCCTTCCCTCCAAGCACTCCCCACCTTGCTCTTGGGGTGACTCGAACTCACAACCTCTTGGTTGGAAGTGGAGGGTATTTACCATCATAACAACTCACCTTGTCTAGGCAAGTAACATATTATAACCGGTTAAATAGTACTAAAACTGCAAAAATATTCCTACACTATTAGCTTATTAAACTACACAATAGTCTAAACATTTTTTACAACGAAAACAAACCCGTTGTAATCCCACAAATAGGGTCTAGGGAGAGTAGTGTGTACACATACCTTACCCTTACCTAGTGAAGGTAGAGAGGCTACGTTCGATAGATTCTCGGTTCAAGAAAGGTGAAAAAAGGAAGCATTAGCAACAAACAGTAACAACAAGAGGATCTAAACATTTTTTTACACCGTCAATATATATGTCAATCCCTTTTTAAAGAGTTTAACTTAAATAAACTCTGATAGTTTAAAAGAATCTCTATACTATTAACTCGTGCCTAAGAGCTAACTATAGTAACCATCATCCATAATAAGTGGAATTAGCAACCTGGAAAATAAGACACAGTAACGTGCTACAACAATTTTAAAATCCACTAAAAATGTAAAATTTGTTACCTTGTCAACGTATATAAGTAAATTCTTTTTAGATAGAGTTTAAGTTCAGTGCATACTTACACAATCAGGTTAGACACAAATTAATTACATGCAAATTTTTATGATAAGCATTAGTTAATACCCTTGTAAAAAGTTAAAACCTACTATCACATCTTAAACCAGGGGCGGAGTTAGGTGGGCGGGAAGGGTTCAGCCAAATTCACTTCGCCAAGAATTACACTGTATATATAAAGTTAATATCTCCCTCTGTATTTAGATGACAAACTTTCGTTGTTAGTCTGTTTCAAAAAAGAATGACACGTTTCTCAATTGAAAATAATTCAATTTTAAACTCTTCATTTTACCCATTTTATCCGAGAACTTTTATAACCACATAAATATCATGGCCCCACAAAGCTTTTGTTTTTAAGACCACAAGTTTCAGAAGTATTATTTTTCTTTTTAAACTCCTTGCCGAGTCAAACTAACTCATCTAAATTGAAACGGAGAGTATATATATTAGGTGTTTAATCCAGTGGCGGAAGCAGGATCTCCGCGAAGGGGGTTCAAAAAGAAAAAAGTTAAAAAAAGATTATAGCTAGTGGGAATTGAACCGATGACCTTACAAAGATTTTGAACCCCTTGATCACGCTACACTTTTGGAATGTGTCAAAGGTATTCAAAACTTAATATATTGAGGTAAAAAACAGATTTTGCCTTATATATACAGCGTAATTTTTCGACAAAGGGGATTCGGGTGAACCGCTTCCACCCCTAAATCCGCCCCTGGTTTATTCCCTTAGCTTCTCTGCGTGTTTACTTTTTTTATTTTTTGAATCTCAAAATCCTGCTTTAGTCGCTGTATTAAATTACAATGATAATGTAAAATATTTTTTATACTTATTAAAAATGGGATGAAGAAAATCACCTTATCAGAAAGCTTAGACTGCAGATCCATGTCTTTATTCTGCTGCATTTGAACAAAAACAAGTTCTGAACCACCAGCTTTTATATAATCCTCTTCATCAGCAAAATCTTCTTTAACTACTACACAACTATCACTTCCACTACACTTCACTTGCATATCTATAGGCCAATATGGTTGCTTTTTTCTTGGCATTATTCTCCTTCTTCCTATTGATTTCAATCTAGGACGCGTAAAAACCGCCATTGTAGCAAAATTTCGAGCTCCAACACACTCCATTTTTTAGTATATATATATACTCTTTCTTTGGCTCCTCTGGTTTTGTTTTAATTTTCTCAAGATTTTTCAAAATATGAGAATTTCATTCATTCTTTTGGTTTAATGGGGTTTCGAAAATTGAAAATGCATGAAAAATTAGCAAGAATTGAAGCTGAAATTAGAATGGAGTTTTGTGAGTCTTTGCTGGTTTTTTGGATGGACAGAGAGTGAAGTTATGGATAGGAAGGAGGGAAGCTTTTTGCTGATGTGTTATGGTAAATGACACGTGGATGGATTTGATTTGCTGGAGTTATTTCGTTCTGAAAATGTTGAGACACTTTTTTGAAGGTCAGCCCAAATATAATTTTCACCAAAACTAGTCCAAAATAATTTATCTATCAAAATAGCCCAAATATCATTTTGTAACACATCTAGTAGGCGTTTGGACATAAAAATTATTTTTTTTAAAAATAGTATTTGGAGTTAAGTTAGAAAATGATATTTATAATTTAAAATTATGTTTGACCATGTATTTCACTTGAAATAATATTGTAATTTTGTGAGTGGAAAATAATTTTCTAAAAATTATGAAAAAGTGGTCAAAATACTTTTTGGTTTTTGAAAAACCCATTTTCGAAAAAATTCCAAAAACTTGCAAAATTTCATGGATACCTTAACTCGATTTAGAAATCACTATTAAACATTAATTTGTTGGATTGGGTGAAGGATTAAACTGAAAACGTTATGGACAACTATTGAAGCTTGCTTGAGCTTGAACGCAAAATTTTGGATTTTCGAAATTGGAATTTATTTCAAGTGGGTGTTGTTCGAATAGATTGAGTACATCTTAAGGAGTCCGAATCTCAATTTTGAGACGATTTGGTGGAGATTTTAGGTGGTTTATATTGAAGTTTAAGTCAAATTCAAGTACACAATATGAACATGGAAGAAGATCACGTGTATCACACTATGTATCATTTGTGTATCATATATGTAAATACCAATTTTGATACCAAATCAGTCCAAATCACCTCCAATCTTGCTCAAATTTTGTATATTGCCTCATCTATATATTTTTCAACGAATTCCAACCATACTCATTGAAAAAAAAATCTTTTTTTGCATATTTTTTTTAATATTATTATCATTGGTAATGAATTTTAACTTCAAACTAATCTAACTCTTCAAAGTTTGTCAAATTTTGTATCCTCGTCTATGTATTTTTAATGAATCGCAATAATACCCACCGATAAACAATCTGTTTTGCCTTTGTTTTTTAAATGTTGTATATTATTGACAATTTTTTTTTATTTTTGGTAACATGGCTAAAATTGCTAGTTCTTGGTAATTAATATGTTTTTTGGTACATTCCTGTAAGATTCTTTTTTTTAATAGCACTCTCTATCTTTTGTGTTTGATTTCTTTTAAGTTCTCTAGAAAATTGGTCAACATTGGCGTTGTTTTCAAACGTGTGAATAAAATTTCTGATTTTTTCCTTTTCAGTTTTTAGATTTTTAAAACCAAAATATTATTAAATAAGTCTTTTTCATTTTTATAGAAAAAAGAAAGTTTGAAAGAAACTTCGAAATAGGAGGCATATTTTCTTGTATTATATAAAGGGTCCACTTGTTGATGAAGAGGATTATATAAAGTTTGAAAACAAGTTATGAGCCTTATAGCCTAATAGATGGAACACGTGAACTCATAGTTTCTCCGTCAATTTTTTATTTATTTTGGTAATTAACTTTCTTTTGTATTAATCAGCAAAGATGAATTGTACAAATCCATAGTCAAACTAACTCAGCGACTATCTCAAAGTATAAAAGCAAACATAGAATACCTATTTACATATATCACTAATGTATCTACTCTATTCCTAGAGAAAATTGTTGTATATAACTCTTAGCTCGAGTAGTTACTCTAACATTGCAAATATATGTTATCTCCCTTGCAAGAACATCACTACCTCGATACCTTTGCTCAAACATACGTGTGTTTCTTTCAATCCATATTGCATATGAGGTCTCAACATATATCATTCTGAATATGCTAGCCTTATTGGACTTCCCTTTTTCCTTGCTTGATGATCCATTGAAGGTGTTGGTCCCGGCAGGTGGTGATCATTTGTACACTTTGAATCCACTTCATGATTTTCTTCCACAAAGAGGTGCTCCCTTGATTCAACCTGACCTTGACACATAACACATTGAGGGGTGACATTTAAACCCCAGTTGGCTAGCCTATCATTTGTAAGCAATCTTCCATGGAGTAACAACCACGTAGTGAATACTGCCTTTGGTCTTACAAAGTTGTGAAAGACTAGACATTTCCAACTCACTCTTGGTAATTCTCCTAACAACTGTAGGTATGTTTGTCTAATGCTCTTGCTGTGATCATTTAAGTTATGTGCCTGCAATATGGTAACTCTTGATCCAATTATTCTTCTCACCATCCAACTTGCTTGTTGTGGTATTGTCATATGTTGTAGTTGTTGTTGTTTGATATAGTAAGCATTGATTCACCTTATCCATAGTTTGTCCTGTTTGTGATCTAAGTCCCAACATATTTTGGCAATTGCTGCTTTGTTCCACAAATGAAGGTTTATGAGATTGAGTTCGCCAACTGACTTAGGAGTACATATCTTTTCCCATGCTACCAATGCCTTCCTGGTTATTGTGTTAGTTCCAGACTAGATGTAGTTTCTCCAGAGTGCCTCTATCATTTTCAATACCTTATCAAGCAAGACGAGCAATTGAGTCCTATAAGCTTGAATGCCAAAAATAACATATTGAACCAACTGCACCACGACCAGCATAAGATAGCTTTTTAGCAGTCCATGAAGAGATCTTGGTTGTGATCTTTTCAATCAAAGGCTGCCACTGTATGAGAGATATTTCTTTTGTAGATAAAGGAATGCCTAGGTACTTGAAGGGCAAGGATCCTTTTCCAAATCCCAGGTGAGCCAAAATCTGCTCCTTCACATCTTGTTTCACCCCACCAGAATACACTGAACTTTTACCCAAATTAGCCGGCAAACCTGATGCTTCAGAGAATTGAGAGAAGCATTTGTGTAATGTGACCACTGAGGATAGATTACCTTAGGCAAATAACCAGAGATCATCAGTAAAACTCATATGAGTTATGTCCAGCTTCCTACACCTGGGTAGTATTGGAATGTAGGCCCCTTCTTTAGCTCATGCAGGATTTGCTCAAGTACTCCTTCACTATTGCAAACAGAAAAGAAGAAATATATCTCCTTGTCGAAGACCCTTAGCATCATTGAAAGGTTCTGTGGTTTCTCCATTTACAAGGATAGTATAGTTGACTGTCTTGATGCATTCCATTATCCATTTGATAAACCTGTCAGAAAAACCAATCTCCTTCATCGCCTATTGTAAGAAGATCTATTCTACTGAGTCATAAGCTTTTGAAGGTCAATCTTTATCATACACCTAGGAGATATCTGAGCCCTAGTATATGATTTAACTAGTTCATGAGCTAGGATGACATTGTCAGCAATCTTTCTACCGGGAATGAAACCTGCTTGAGCTTCAGAAATGATGAATGGCATGACTTTCTGCAATCTAGAAGCCAAGATCTTAGAGATCATCTTGTATAGGATTGAACAACAGACTATTGGTATATATTCTTTGACAGTGGTATACTTAGTCACTTTAGGAACCAATGTAATAGTGGTGCAGTTTATTGTCTTATAAATCTTTCCAGTTGAGAAGAACTTCTTTATAGCATTTGTGATCTGAGTGTTGATAATGTCCCATGCTTTTTTGAAGAAAACTGCATTAAAGCCATCAATACTGGAGCTTTATCATCACCAATTGCTTTAAGACTCTCAACAATCTCTTGATCAGTTACCTCTGCACAAAGATCAACTCTTTGTTGATGAGACAGTGTAGGACTATTCTTCGTGTATGATCTGTTGATAGCAGGCAAAGAAGTGGCAGTTGATCCCATTAGTCTTTTATAGAAATCCACAGTCTCTCTTTTGATGGAATCAGGGTCAGTCAACTTGTCTCCTAGTAGAGTTGTGATTTCTGTAATTTGCTTCCTTTGAGTTCTATCCTTCATTACTGATGTGAAGTACTTAGAATTGGAATCTCCAAGTTGTATCCATCTTGCTATAGAATTTAGTTGCAGGACACTCTCTTTAATTAACACTTCTCAAGATTGAGTAGTATTTTCTTCTCCATATCTAATAAAGCATCATTGCAATTCAGTGAAATCTGCTCTTGGATAACCCTCAAATCTATTCTAGCCTTTTCAATTTTCTGAGTGATGCCCCTGAATTCCCTAGAGCTTAAAGCTTTCAAAGCATGTTTCAGGTCTTTCAATCTTACCCAAACTGATTTCAAAGTACCCTATGTACTAGAAGAATTCCACATACTGGCCACTATTTGAGAAAAATCTTCATGTGTTGCACATATGTTAAAAATTCTGAAAGGCACTCTACCAGTCCATGTTGAATATGACAGTGTTAATAGCATAGGAGCATGGTCTGAAATCTGAGGCAATCCATAATTTGTTTCCACATGACCCAGGACATCATCCATTCATAATTGCTAAAAACTCTATTCAATCTACTACTGACTCTATCTACTCCAGGCTGCTTATTAGACCATGTATAATAGTCACCCTTTCAAGGTAGTTCTGTCAATGTTGTATGTTGGAGGCAGGCAGCAAAGTCTTGAATTTCTGAGTAGCTTACTAGATTACAAGATAGTCTATCACTAGGGTATAGTACTGCATTAAAATCTCCAGCTATCAACCATGATACTGCTATACTCAGTGATAGTAGTTGTAAATATCCCAGAGAGCTCTTCTTTGTTCCAGCCCATTGTATCCATACACTACAGTGAGTAAACAATCTATATCACCTTTTCTACTTTTTACCTGACAGTGTATCTTTTGAGCATCATCTTTAATACCAGTAATAATAAAGTGACTAGTATCCCATAGTATCCAAATTCTTCCATTCCTAACATCCTTATAGTTTGTCAGTATACTCCATCCAGGAACAATAACTTTTGACATCCTTTGAGCATTCCCTTCCTTCACTTTAGTTTCTACAAGTCCTACTAGCTTGATTTTATTTCCCCTAATATATTCTCTAACCTCCTTCTATTTATACCTTTTATTACACCCCATGTGTTCCAGAACAACCAATTCATCAATGTTGAATAATAGTTCCACCTCTATCCCCAGGTGGAATGTGCTCCTCATGTCAACTTGTTGATACAACTTCAAACATATTCTTCACTGGGATGGGAGTCAAAGGTGGGAAGTTGATGAAATTAAGTTCAGGGCTTTGCACTGCTTTACCTTTGTCATCCTGCCTCTCAGCTATAGGTACCATGTTGTGTTGAGTATTAGTCTTCATAGGATCAGGTGCCTTTATTGTTCCTTTTTGATCTACAACTTCCATTTTGTTGCCAACTTGTTGTTGTTCCTCATATGAAGTTACATTCTGAGGACTAGGTGCATTATGTATATGTCCTTTGGTTCTCCATTCATGTATGACCACCTTGTTACTCATTGTTTTCATAGTCTGGATAGGCAGCTGCATCACAAGTCGTGGCTGGTTGGAACACTTGTGTCCCACAACCAAACATTTGTCACAATAAGCAGGTTTCCAGTCATAGGTAACAACTTGCAGAAATTTCTTTCCAGTGGGATCCATAACCACAATTTCACTTGGCAATTTTGTTGTAACATTAACTTCAATAAGCATTCGAGCAAAGGATACTCGAGCTTGCTTAGTAGTGCACTCATCAGCAAATACAGGGGTCCCAATTAATTATGCAGAGAGAGCCAACACCCCAACATGACATATGCAACTTAGGAAATTTGACCCACAATGGTATAACAGTAGGAAATTCTTCCGTGAAATCAAAGTCAGGGGTCCATGATTTTAGGATGATAGGCTTATTAGCAATTGAGTAAGGATCAACACATAGTATTTCTCAAGCATTTGCAACAGTTTGAAATCTAATGATACAATAGCCTTCATCATGGTAGAACAATTCAGGCTCAGCAACATGCGACCAGTGAAAATTGATATACCACTTCATCGCATTATACCCTGGTCCTTCCCCTAAAATATATGCAATCAACGTATACCTCCATTTGTTCTCTTCCTCCTCTACTTCTAATTTGTCTAATTGAACATAGGCTGGCCATCAAAAATTTGCGGTGGAATATAGAATAATGACATATCATAAATAGCAAATCGATTCTTCAGGAACAAAGTTGTCCATGGAGCTTTAGGTGCAACTTCATTTACTATCACCACCTCTTCTACTGCTGATTTCTCCGACGATCCTTGAGTGTTTACTTGATTTTGAGCTGGATTTACCAATTTTACTATTCCATTGACTAGTATCTTTTGAGCATCATCTTTAATACCAGTAATAATAAAGTGACTATTATCCCATAGTATCCAAATTCTTCCATTCCTAACATCCTTATAGTTTGTCAGTATACTCCATCCAGGAACAATAGCTTTTGAGATCCTTTGAGCATTCCCTTCCTTCACTTTAGTTTCTACAAGTCCTACTAGCTTGATTTTATTTCCCCTAATATATTGTCTAACCTCCTTCTGTTTATACCTTTTATTACACCCCATGTGTTCCAGAACAACCAATTCATCAATGTTGAATAATAGTTCCACCTCTATCCCCAAGTGGAATGTGCTCCTCATGTCAACTTGTTGATATAACTTCAAATATATTCTTCACTGGGATGGGAGTCAAAGGTGGGAAGTTGATGAAATTAAGTTCAGGGCTTTGCACTGCTTTACCTTTGTCATCCTGCCTCTCAGCTACAGGTACCATGTTGTGTTGAGTATTAGTCTTCTTAGGATCAGGTGCCTTTATTGTTCCTTTTTTATCTACAACTTCCATTTTGTTGCCAACTTGTTGTTGTTCCTCAGATGAAGTTACATTCTGAGGACTAGGTGCATTATGTATATGTCCTTTGGTTCTCCATTCATGTATGACCACCTTGTTACTCATTGTTTTCATAGTCTGGATAGGCAGCTGCATCACAAGTCGTGGCTGGTTGGAACACTTGTGTCCCACAACCAAACATTTGTCACAATAAGCAGGTTTCCAGTCATAGGTAAAACCTTGCAGAAATTTCTTTCCAGTAGGATCCATAACCACAATTTCACTTGGCATTTTGTTGTAACATTAACTTCAATAAGCATTCGAGCAAAGAATACTCGAGCCTGCTTAGTAGTGCACTCATCAGCAAATACAGGGGTCCCAATTAATTCTGCTGAGAGAGCCAACTCCCCAACATGACATATGCAACTTAGGAAATTTGACCCACAATGGTATAACAGTAGGAAATTCTTCTGTGAAATCAAAGTCAGGGGTCCATGATTTTAGGATGATAGGATTATTAGCAATTGAGTAAGGATCAACACATAGTATTTCTCAAGCATCTGCAACAGTTTGAAATCTAATGATACAATAGCCTTTATCATGGTAGAACAATTCAGGCTCAGCAACATGCGATTAGTGAAAATTGATGTACCACTTCATCGCATTATACCCTGGTCCTTCCCCTAAAATATATGCAATCAACGTACACCTCCATTTGTTCTCTTCCTCCTCTACCTCTAATTTATCTAATTGAACGATAGGCTGGCAATCAACAATTTGCGGTGGAATATAGAATAATGACATATCATTAATAGCAAATCGATTCTTCTAGAACAAAGTTGTCCATGGAGCTTTAGGTGCAACTTCATTTACTATCACCACCTTTTCTACTGCTGATTTCTCCGACGATCCTAGAGTGTTTACTTGATTTTGAGATGGATTTACCCGTTTTACTGTTCCATTGACTAGTATCTTTTGAGCATCATCTTTAATACCAGTAATAATAAAGTGACTAGTATCCCATAGTATCCAAATTCTTCCATTCCTAACATCTTTATAGTTTGTCAGTATATTCCATCCAGGAACAATAGCTTTTGAGATCCTTTGAGCATTCCCTTCCTTCACTTTAGTTTCTACAAGTCCTACTAGCTTGATTTTATTTCCCCTAATATATTGTCTAACCTCCTTCTGTTTATACCTTTTATTACACCCCATGTGTTCCAGAACAACCAATTCATTAATGTTGAATAATAGTTCCACCTCTATCCCCAGGTGGAATGTGCTCCTCATGTCAACTTGTTGATACAACTTCAAATATATTCTTCACTGGGATGGGAGTCAAAGGTGGGAAGTTGATGAAATTAAGTTCAGGGCTTTGCACTGCTTTACCTTTGTCATCCTGCCTCTCAGCTACAGGTACCATGTTGTGTTGAGTATTAGTCTTCTTAGGATCAGGTGCCTTTATTGTTCCTTTTTTATCTACAACTTCCATTTTGTTGCCAACTTGTTGTTGTTCCTCAGATGAAGTTACATTCTGAGGACTAGGTGCATTATGTATATGTCCTTTGGTTCTCCATTCATGTATGACCACCTTGTTACTCATTGTTTTCATAGTCTGGATAGGCAGCTGCATCACAAGTCGTGGCTGGTTGGAACACTTGTGTCCCACAACCAAACATTTGTCACAATAAGCAGGTTTCCAGTCATAGGTAAAACCTTGCAGAAATTTCTTTCCAGTAGGATCCATAACCACAATTTCACTTGGCAATTTTGTTGTAACATTAACTTCAATAAGCATTCGAGCAAAGGATACTCGAGCCTGCTTAGTAGTGCACTCATCAGCAAATACAGGGGTCCCAATTAATTCTGCTGAGATAGCCAACTCCCCCACATGACATATGCAACTTAGGAAATTTGACCCACAATGGTATAATAGTAGGAAATTCTTCCGTGAAATCAAAGTCAGGGGTCCATGATTTTAGGATGATAGGCTTATTAGCAATTGAGTAAGGATCAACACATAGTATTTCTCAAGCATCTGCAACAGTTTGAAATCTAATGATACAATAGCCTTCATCATGGTAGAACAATTCAGGCTCAGCAACATGCGACCAGTGTGAAATTGATGTACCACTTCATCGCATTATACCCTGGTCCTTCCCCTAAAATATATGCAATCAACGTACACCTCCATTTGTTCTCTTCCTCTTCTACCTTTAATTTTTCTAATTGAACCATAGGCTGGCCATCAATAATTTGCGGTGGAATATAGAATAATGACATATCATTAATAGCAAATCGATTCTTCTGGAATAAATTTGTCCATGGCGCTTTAGGTGCAACCTCATTTACTATCACCACCTCTTCTACTGTTGATTTCTCTGACGATCCTAGAGTGTTTACTTGATTTTGAGCTGGATTTACCAATTTTGTTGTTCCATTGACTAGTACTGTTGAAGAAGGTGTTAAATGACCAATTTTCATTGGAGAAGTTAGATCTAGTCTCTTAGAGATGCCAATAGTCGAAGTAGATCCAAATTCACATGCAACGCCTCTATTTGTTGTTGGATCTGCAATTGGGACTGATAGAGGTGGAGTTGCTTCTGTTGTTGCTTTCTCCATCGGTGATTGGTTACTAGTTACCACCGAGCTTACAAAGTAGTTAACGTATGCTTCCTAGGTCGACCACGCCCTCTGCCTCTCCCTTTCGCCATGGCTAACACAGGCGACGTACGTTAACTAACGTGCGCCGAGAGCATGAGGAAGGAGGATTCCCCGCCAAATTAGGTAAGGGATTGTTACACAAATAGCCGGCCACATTAGTTATACATATATTATACATGAATTATGTTTATATTATATACTCCGACTACTATTTTTAGTTTAAGAAATTAGATGTGCCGATCTCCAGTATATTATGCTGGAACTTTCCGTGTTGCAGCAAAATAGAGGCTATTTTTCAATGACTTTGCAAATGCTGTCTATTTTTTAATAATCAGTCTGAAAACTGGCTAGCCCGTGATATTTTTACCTCATATTACTTATCCTTATAGTTCTTATATTATGATCTCTACATAATTAGTCTTCCAACCAAACGACCCCTAATTAAGTTGTTTTGTGTTTGGACGAACGTTTCCTTTTAGGACAGAGAAATAAAACCGACTTTACACAGTTGGAAATAAAATTATAATTAATATTTGAAGGATAATAAGGAAATCTTAATTAGTGTTTCTTGGGCGCCAATCTTTCCTTCCTTTAGCCGCCTAATAGTAAGGATTTCGCTGGCCACTTAACCGCCTCTCCTCTCTATAAATATTACGTATTTGAAAACTTATTATTACATTCAAGTTGAATAATAATATTGTTTAGAAATCGTTACAACTTTGCTTCCATTCATGCCAAGTGCAGTTACAGAAGGGTCACAGTTTGATGTTTGTCAGTTTGATGCAAATATCACTGAATTGTAAGAACAATTGCCTCTAAAATTACTTTTTTGCTTTTCAGTTATGATTATTTTCTTAGAACACAACAACGAATATACAATAATTACGTCTTAGTCCCAAATAAGTTGAAGTCAGCTACCTGAATTCTCACTTTTTCGTTTAAGGTCAACTCATATCAAACAATAACAACAACAATATACCCTGTATATTCTTATTACAGAATAAACCTAGACACTTTACACAATGAACATAGACTGTTTCTTATTAGTAGTGTACATAACCCATATATAGATAGCAAATTTGTAGGAATCTCTTTTATTTCTTTCCTTAGTTAGCACCTGATGTACATGTATATATATGTCTCACTACATGGAATAATATACCAATTTGATTCTTCCATACCTTGTTAATTACATGGTATCATAGCCACATTTGTGGTTTCGCCAGAGTTGAGTTTGTCTCGCCAGAGTTGACCAAAACTTTTCGGTAGACACGTGAGGTGCATGTGTGGTCCATTCTCTGTCCGACTTTGTTCTCCGAGATCAGCTTGATATTTTCGATCGATTGTTGGTTATCCTCTGATAACATAACCTTATTTTCGTGAAGAACAGACTCGGACAAGGTTGTATTACATCAATTTTGGTCAGGTTTGAGTTCTTCTATTGTTTGGTTTGTTTTTGGGATACTGAAGTAGCCGTGGAACAATATTCTTGCATCTGATTGCTTGGTTTGTGAATTGGTATTTGTTGGGTCTTCCTTGTAAGACGCTTTGTTACAATTTAAGACTTGATATTATCTGTTGGGTCCTTCCTTATTAGAAACTTTGTTGGCCTCTGATTTTATTTGATTTGAGGGCAGATTTGTTTAGTTCTCTAATTTGGTTGAGTGGATTATTTGAGTAGAGTTCTGTTAAATAAATTGTTGACTTCGTGTTTACCAGAGATCTGTTTTGGTATCTTTTAGCTTTGGGGACATCTGTTAATTTAATCAGTTTGTTACTCAAAGGAAAACATGATGGTAAAGAATAATAATACAACAACTCCTAGTCCAGCAATCTTGGTTTCGGATGAGTTTCTAAAGTTTCTTCAAAATCATAAATCAGATAAGGAATCTTCTTCAGTTACTGCCTTTGCTGGGTCAGATAAAACATGTCTTATCACCTCTTCCAATAAATGGGTGATCGATTCAGGTGCCACAAATCACATGACAGGTAATCGAAATATTTCTTTCTAGCTTTCGCTCACATAAAGCACCCTCTCCAGTTACTGTAGCTGATGGATCAACTTGTAGAAGTGTTGGATCTGGGTCAGTTAAACCAACTTCCTCTATTACCATGTCATCTGTATTAAGTCTACCAAACTTGGCCTTTAACTTGATTTCTGTTAGTAAAATCACCAGAGACCTTAATTGTTGTGTTGCATTCTTTCCCAATCATTGTTTGTTTCTAGATATTACAACAAAACGTGTTATTGGTAAAGGATATTTATCTGGTGATCTCTACATCCTTGATGAATGAGAGCCACGGTCTATTGCATGCTCTAGTGTTGTGTCTCCCTTTGAAGCACATTGTCGATTGGGACACCCCTCTCTGCCTTTGTTGAAGAAGCTTTGTCCTCAATTTCAGAATATTTCTTCATTGGATTGTGAGTCATGTCGATTTGCAAAACACCACCGCATCTCGTTAAGTCCAAGGGTTAATAAACGAGTTGAGTCAGCTTTTGAGTTAGTTCATTCTGATGTTTGGGGACCATGTCCCATTATTTCCAAAATTGGGCATAAGTATTTTGTCACCTTTGTAGATGAGTTTTCTCGAATTACTTGGATTTACTTTATGAAGAGTCGTTCTGAAGTGTTTGCTCACTTTTTTTCCTTTTGTGTTGAAGTCAAAACTTAATTTAACGCTTCGGTGCATATTCTAAGGAGTGATAATGCTAAAGAATATATGTCAGAGTTATTTCAGTCGTACATGAGACAACATGGTATAATACATCAATCTTCATGTGTTGATACACCCTCTCAAAATGGAGTTGCTGAGAGGAAGAATAGGCATCTACTTGAGACAACTCAGGCCCTTTTGTTCCAAATGAAGGTTCCTAAACAGTTATGGGTTGATGATGTCTCTACGACTTGCTTTCTGATTAATCGCATGTCGTCTACTGTGCTTGGTTGTAATGTGCCTTACAATGTCCTTTTTCCAAACAAGGCATTATTTCCGGTGGAACCTAAGGTATTTGGAAGCACATGTTATATTCGAGATGTTCGACCATCTGTTACCAAGTTGGATCCCAAGGCATTGAAGTGTGTTTTCCTTGGTTATTCTCGCCTTCAGAAGGGGTATCAGTGTTATTCTACTGAACTTGGCAAATATTTGGTGTCAACTGATATGGTATTTTCAGATACTACACCATTCTTCTATGCACCTCCCATTTCTACAAGTCAGGGGGAGGAAGATGAGTGGCTAGTATATTAGGTTACTCTTACTTTTATAGGACAACAAAATGATGTTCCTCCATCTCCTAGTTCTATCGAGTGCCAATCCACTATTCTGCCTTCAGCACCTGCTCCAGCTATGTTAGCAAGACCGCTAATTGCTCAAGTTTACTTGCGGAGGCAACAGACAAATGATACATGTTCTACACCAGTTCCTTCGTCATCATCTCCTGCACCAGTTCCTTCGTCATTAGTTCCTTCATCATCAGATTTTCCTCCACCTGACCCTCCAGAAAACCTTGACCTTTTAATTGCTCTTCGCAAAGGTATACGTACTTGTAAATCCACATATTCTATTGCTAATTTTTTTTCCTACGACCACTTGTCTCCTGCATCTAGATCTTTGATTGTGTCTCTAGACTCTATTTTTATACCTAAAACGGTGAAGGAGGCTTTGATTATCCTGGATGGTCTGAATCAATGCCTGAGGAAATACATGCCTTAGAGAAAAACCACACTTGGGATTAGTGGATTTCCCCGGTGAAAAGAAAGCATTGGGATGCAAGTGGGTCTTCATGGTTAAAATTAATCCTGATGGCTCTGTGGCGAGACTTAATGCCAGACTTGTGGCTAAGGGGTATGCTCAGACATTATTCAGACACCTTCTCTCTGGTTGCCAAACTTACTTCTGTCCGCTTGTTCATTTCTCTAGCTGCTTCTGAGAAGTGGCCTTTGCATCAGTTGGATATTAAGAATTTTTTTCTTCATGGTGATCTCCATGAAGAGGTATATATGGAGAAACCACCAGGTTTTGTTGCTCAGGGGGAGTATGGCAAGGTCTGCCATTTGAAGAAATCCTTATATGGATTGAAGCAGAATCCCCGGGCTTGGCTTGGTAAATTTAGTGAAGCAGTTCAAGAATTTGGGCTGAAAAAGAGTGAATGTGATCATTCTGTCTTCTACAAGCAATCAACAACTGGATCTATTCTTCTTGTTGTATATGTGGATGACATTATTATCACAGGGAGTGATTATGTAGGAATCTCTTCTCTCAAGTCTTTCTTGCATACTAAGTTTCATACAAAAGACTTGGCACAACTGAAATACTTCTTGGGAGTAGAAATAACTAGAAGCAAGAAGGGAATTTCTCTATCTCAGAGAAAGTATATTCTTGACTTACTAGCAGAAACTGGTAAGCCGGCTGCCAAGCCTTGCAATACTCCAATGGTTCCTAATTTGCATCTGATGAAAGATGATGGCGATCCATTTAATGATCCAGATAGATACAGGAGGTTAGTTGGGAGATTAAACTATCTCAATGTGACTCGTCCAGATATTGCTTTTGCAGTGAGTATGGTTAGCCAGTTCATGTCCGCGCCCACAGTTAAATATTGGGAGGCTTTGGAGCAGATCCTATGTTACTTAAAAAGAGCTCCTGGACTTGGCATATTATACAGCAATCACGGTCATTCTCGCATTGATTGTTTGCAGATGCAGATTGGGCTGGATCCAAGATTGATAGAAGATCTACTACTGGTTACTATGTATTTGTTGGTGGAAACTTGGTATCATGGAGAAGTAAGAAACAAAATATTGTATCTAGGTCCAGTGCATAATCCGAGTATAGAGCTATGGTACAATCAACATGTGAGATAATGTGGATACATCACCTTTTAACTGAAATTGGGTTGAAGCATCCTACTCCATCAAAACTCTAGTGTGATAATCAAGTTGCACTCCATATTGCCTCAAATCCAGTGTATCATGAAAGAACCAAACATATTGAAGTTGACTGTCATTTTATTCGTGAGAAGATTCAAGAGAACTTGATTTCTACTGGCTACATGAAGACAGGAGAGCAACTAGCTGATTTGTTCACTAAAGCATTGAATGGAACTCGAGTTGATTACCTTTGTAACAAGCTGGGCATGATCAAAATATATGCTCTAGCATGAGGGGGAGTGTTACAGAATGAACCTAGACACTTTACACAATGAACATAGATTATTTCTTAGTAGTGTACATAACCCATATATAGATAGCAAATTTGTATGAATCTCTTTTATTTCTTTCCTTAGTTATCACTTTATGTACATGTATATATATGTATCACTACATGGAATACTATACCAATTTTATTCTTTCATACCTTGTTAATTACAATTCTTACAAGTGGGGCATGTATATTCGATCAGAGGTGGACCTAGGATTTGAAAGTTAGGGGTGTACTTTTACTTTCAACCAAAATATGCTTTGCATATAAGGTATCACTTCTCATATATCAATTTTTTCAAAAATATATACATGTCTTCATGAAAATTTTATGGAACTTTTCGGGTGCGCGTGTGATAAGATATGGACATTGGGCCTAACTCAACCCCAAAAGCTAGCTCATGAGGTGAGGATTGCCCAAGTCATATAAGGAGACCAAGTCCCCCATCCCTTCGCCGATATGGGAGACTCAACACCCTCGTCACGCCCAGGCCTGCAACTGGAGCGTGGAAAATATATTATGGGGGGCCAACATCGGTGAAACAAAGAATTGGATAAAAATTGCACGGGGCGCCCTATTTGGTCGCCCCCATTTAATCTATACCCATATTTTTTAAAATTATTTAACCTATACCCTAATTTTTATAACTTCAGGCGCCTCCTTCTTCCTACTACCTGTGCAAAACTTAGCTTATTTAGTGCTGAAGCTTTTACAAATGAACTAAATAATTTCAGCATCTTCTGCTGAAGTTTTTGAAAAAGCTTTATGACAAAACTAAACTTCAGCTTATTTAGTGTTGAAGTTTATACAAAAGAGCTAAATAACTTTAGCATCTTTTGCTGAAGTTTTTGAAAAAGCTTTATGACAAAACTAATGAATCCAGGACAAAACTTCAGCTTATTTAGTGCTGAAATTTTTACAAATGAACTAAATAACTTCAGCAACTTCTAATGAAGTTTTTGAAAAGTTTTATGACAAAACTAATGAATCCAGGACAAAACTTCAGCTTATTTAGTGCTGAAATTTTTACAAATGAACTAAATAACTTCAACATCTTCTGCTGAAGTTTTTGAAAAAGATTTACGACAAAACTATTGAATCCAGGACAAATTTTCATCTCAAACATGCTTAAGTACAGCAAATAGAGAACAAAACTTCAGCTAGTAGAATGCTTAATTTCAACAATTACAAACAACTTCAAGCCCGTCTCCTAGAATGCTGAAGTTTGTGTGATTGCCTTTGCTACTTCAGGCCCGTATGCCTGAAGTTTATGCGAAAAATGGGTACGCTTGCAATTTTTTTTTGCAAAGCGGGTATAAGTTAAAACGTGACAAAAAAAGCGGGTATAGATGCAAATGCCCCAAGAATTGGGATGGTTTCGGCTCTGATACCATGATAAGATATGGACATTGGGCCTAACTCAACCCCAAAAGCTAGCTTATAAGGTGAGGATTGCCCAGGCCATATAAGGAGACCAAGTCCTCCATCCCTTAGCCTATGTGGGAGACTCAACATCGTGACCCTTCACTTGATAACATAGGTCGATCTATGTTTCCGATGGATCCTCGACTCAAGAAAAACACATCAACTCATGTCATAATAGCAAATACTCACAATTAATAATAATATTAGAAGTTGTCTAGCAAGATTAAAAATATGATTTTCTAAGAAGTTTTTTTTAACCATTTATGCTGCATTAAGTTTTTTTTTTTAAATATTATTTTTGTTGCTATAATATAAACTTTCTTGGTTTTGTGACTTCAGGCTTTCAGGTGATGGGCAAGAGTTCTTTACGTCGTACGATGAGGTCTATGATAGTTTTGATGATATGGAATTGAAGGAGAATCTTCAGAGAGGAATTTATGCATATGGTTGGTTGCAAATATTTTCTACTATCATGTTGTGCTTGACTAATACATATACACATTACTCTAGTTACTATTAGCGACAGATCTAGGAATTTAAAGGGTAGCATGGTGCACTAAACTCCCGTTATGCGCGGTGTCCGGGAGGCTCGAATCCGTGACCTCCTGGTCATATGGCAGTAATTTTACCAGTTACGTTAAGACTCCCCTTCAGGAGCTAGGAATTTGAGACGCCTAAGATATGAACATATGTCACAAATAGGTAAATACAATTCTTTTTTTACTATATATAAATTTTCAAATCCCTTTACACGAGGGAAAATTTTAGTAAAGTTGCAAAAAAGGGTTCAAGTTGCATTAGATCATAGATTCAAATTCCGGATGTGATTGTCTAGTATTTTTTTGAATCCCTTTGTATAAATTCATGATTTCGCCACTAGTCAAGGGAATTCAACAGTTTATATATATTACTCTTTTTCCTAGAGTAACTTTTCGACAAGTTTAGTTTGAACTTATTTAATTCCCGTGTTAAAATTCCTGACCCTGCCACTATTTTTGATATGTATAGGTTTTGCGAAACCCTCTGCAATCCAGCAAAGAGAAATAGTACTGTTGTGAATGTAAGAGAGATAATAGATTCAAAAAACAGGAAACTTCTTTGATTCAATCTCAAACTTAGCAACTCTGCTTACAATGGACTCAAAAAAAGTAACCTAAACACTAAAAGAAAGGAAAAATGAAGAAAGGGGAGGTTCCAAACTACTCCTTAGCAAAAACAACAAAAGACTTAACATATATCTCTGCCATTAGGGAAACCTACTACTACTTATACTAATGTCTGCTGGGAATATTTCTCCAATAGTGCTCACAGTTGTCCTTGCATAACAGCATTGCAGGTAGAGCTGGCTAACGGGTCGGGCCCGAGCCAAACGGGCCAAGTGGGCCGGGCCAAACGGGTTGCGGGCTATGCGAGCCCCGGCTAAACGGGCCCGGGCTAAACGGCCTATGTGGGTGGAACCGGCCCCCCACGGGCCTAAGCCCACATGGGCCCGGGCTAAGCGGGTCGGGCCCGGGCTAAGCGGGTCGGGCCCGCGGGCCAAACGGGTCCGGCCTATTTTTTTTTAATTTTTTTTTATGTAAGGCAATT
>ML285304.1:1191-24330 GCA_005239495.1 Nicotiana undulata
TGTCTGGAGCCCCCGAAGAACCTGCTCAGGAGTCCGGGCAGCTGGAGTCTGTATGCCTCCCCCTGCCTGAGACGTGGTCGCAGAAGAAGATAGAGCGACCGCCTGTGCTAAGCTGGTGCACACCGTCAGAATCTGAGTCATGGTCTCCTGAAGACCTGGGATCCCTATAGGCACAGCTGGTGCCCGGTCCTGCCCCACTCGAACCTCGACTGCGGGAGCCTGATCCTGAGCAATGGGGAGGATCCTCAGGTGCTGCCCCACGTACCGGACGGGCTGCACCCCTCCCTCTAGCCTGACCGCACCCACGACGACCTCGGCCTCGAACTGGTCTCGCTGGTGCAGGGTTATCATTGCCGGTAGGATGAGTCCTCACCATCTGTGAGAAGAGGAAACAATGAGAGTTTAGTTCTAAGAATCAACAGAGCCGCACGACAGAATTCAAGAATATGAAGTTTCCTAAGGGTTCTGCAGCCTCTCGAAGATAAGTACAGACGTCTCCGTACCGATCCGCAAGACTCTACTAAACCTGCTCATGACTGGTGAGACCTATTCAACCTAGTGCTCTGATACCAACTTGTCACGACCCGTTTCCGGGTTGTGATGGCGCCTGTCGTGGAACCAGGCTAGCCAACCGTTACAACAATACTCAATTCATTTACTAGAGAAATTTACTCATCATTGGCTCAATTCATAGAAATACTAACATTTTTAATCATTTAAAACAGTCTAACAAAAGAAATGAGCTCCAACAATCACCCTAGGATCTGGAGTCACGCAGTCATGAGCTACTAACATCAATACAACTGAGAATAATAAAACTGAAGTTTTAAGTTTCAAAGTTCTAATACATAAGGGAAGAATAGGGAAAAGAGGGACGGGACAGCGAACGCCAGCTGCTACCTCGTCGACTCTGAGAGAATGGCTGCTATCACCGCTCCGCGTCAAATCTCGGTGCACCTGGATCTGCACACACAGTGTGCAGGTAAGTAACGAAAACAACCTACGGTCTGAGGAGGTAGTGACGAACTCAACCTCCGTAAATCATAGTTCAAATAATGAATATTTCAGGAATAACCGAGTATATCAGTGACAATATTCGTAAATAACAATTAAATGCCATATATGTATTATGTAACTCTCACAGGTAGTCCTCTCGGTACACGTAATTGGCCATTGGGCCAGGGAAATCCATCCCGTAACATGTACGACGTGGTGACTCGGTCACCAAGTACCGAGGGAGCAGGCCAATTCAGCCTTTCGGAGAAATCCATCTCCGGGATATCATACTCATTCATAATCGGTACCAGGGAAATCCATCCCTCCATATCTCATAAACAGTATCTGTGCCAGGGAAATCCATCCCTCTATATGTCATATCTCGGACAAATCCATGTCCAGGGAAATCCATCCCTCAATAACTGTGCGCTCACTGGGGGTGTAAAGACTCCGGAGGGGCCGCCAAAGAAATGGCCCAAGAGCTATATATACATCAATCCCACGAAGGGTGTATCATCTCAACATTTGGCTCTAGGCCCATACTCAGTCAGAATTACCAGTCTCCTCACAACACTCTCATTATGTAAACAGCCCAAACAATGGCAATGCATGATAAATAAATGATTTCTGAGACTGAAATACGAATACATGTATAATAACAGGACTGAGTATGCACAAGTAAAGTTCGCAATAGAAACAACAGTAACGGACCCTTTCCGGTCTCCACATATAGACATGAAGTCTTATCATTTATACTTGTTATGTTTCTTTTAGTTTCTACGCATTAATAGCCTTCACAGTACCGATATCATGGTGGAACAACAGTTAAACCGTGCCTGGGGATAAGCCGGGCCACAACAAATCAACCAACACTCATATGCCCGTCACTTGGCGAGTGTATCATAGTAACTATCATCAATTAGCATGTACATTGGGGTTTTGAACCCCTCAGTTCCAAGGTTGAAGCCGTTACTTACCTCGAAACCGGCTCAACTCTACTCGGCCTGGCCCTTTCCTCGAGAATCGGCCTCCAAATGCTCCAAATCTATCAATAATCAATTACATGGCGTCACAATGTGCTAAGGAACAATCCCCAAATCAAAATTTAGCAAAAATACCAAAATCCCGAATTCGGTCAAAACCCGGCCCTCGGGCCCACGTCTCGAAAGTCAGAAATTTTCACAACACTAGGTCCCTTGACCTTTCCCGATACTAACCATACCAAGAACACGAAAATCGGATCTCAAATGGTCCTCCAATTCCCCCATTCTTCCTCTCTTAAACCCAAGCCCTAACCACCATTTTTCTACTGTTTTTACCCATGATTTCAACCTAAAATCGTTCTTAATGCACAACATAACGAGTTTTGAGTCCAAGAAACTTACCTCCTTGAAGAAACAACGAAATCCCTCTTCAAATGCCTTCAAAACCTTCAACCCGTGTGTAAAAATGGTGAAAGAGAACAAATTTCGCGAAGGCTGCCTTTTTATAGTTCTGCCCAGCCATTTCCGCAACGGCGGTGCATTTCTCGCACCTGCGGCTCCGTAGGCGCGACATTTCAACCGCACCTGCGGAAGTCACTTAAACTCCCAAGCTCCACGCCTGCGATCGCTTCACCGCAACGGCGGGCCCGCAGGGGCGACACATTTACCACGCCTGCGATCCTTCGTTTAACTCTCAGAGTTCGCGCCTGCGAACCCATCCCCCGCACCTGCGACCTCGCAGGTGCGACCTTTCTTCTGCCCTTGCGATGAATTTCCGCCCCTGCGACTTCACTCTTGCGCCTGCGATGTCCGCACCTGCGGCCCAATCATCGCAGGTGCGATCACACCAGCAGTAGCAGCTTCAGCTGCATTTCAAGTCACAATTCCTTCGTTTAACGTCCGAAATCAATCCCGAGCCCCTCGGGACCCCAACCAAACTTACCAACATATCCAACATGGTTATTCAAACTTAGTTGAGCCATTAAAACACCAAAAACAACATCAAATCCATAAATTCTCATCTGATTCAAGCCTATGATTCCCAAAAATTTCCAAAACACACATTTGATAAAAAACCCAACCAAAACATCTCCAAATGACCTGAAATTTTGTGGGCAAGTCCAAAATGACCTAACGAAGCTACAGCAACTCTCGGAATCCCATTCCGACCCTCGGATCCAAATCTCGCCTATCAACCGGAATTCGCCAAAATACTTACTTCGCCAATTCAAGCCTAATTCTAAACCGGGCATCCTAAAAATATTTTGAACACACTCCTAAGTCCCAAATCACCTAACGAAGCTATCCGAACCATAAAATCCGCATTCCGAGTTTGTTTACCAATAATTCAACTCCGGGTTGACTTTTCCAACTCTAAAGCTCTTGTTAGAGACTAAGTGTCTCAATCCACTCTATTTTCACTCCGAACACGAACCAACCAACCCCAATACTCCATGAACAGCCTAACCGAGCTACTACAAGACAGAAATAAAGGAATAGATGCGTATACTGCGTAACGACGGACCAGGTCATTACAAGGAAATCAAGAGCACTTCGTTGAGGTAAGATATTTCAACCTAAAACTCGTTCCTATGTAATATTTGGACTGATTTAGAGTGATTTTGTGGAAAAAATCAGTGTTAATTTGGGAGTTAGGGCTTGGAAAGATTAGAGACTCTGAATGAGGAATTGAAAGGGCTGTTGGGGTCCGAATTTGATGTTCTTGGTATGTATAGACTCGTGAGTGAATGAGGATTTCAATTTTGTGATTTTTATTGAATTCCAAGGCATGGTCCCGGGGGTCGGGTTTGGCCAATTTCGGGAATTATGCCTAATTTTGATAGTTTTCGAATCGGTTTCATCTCCCTAGCATATTTTGAAGTTATTAATCTGATTTTGATAGACTCGGAGCATTTGGGAGCCGATTCGAGGGGCAAGAGCATCGCAGAGTAGCTTTCGGACCGTTTGAGGTAAGTAACGATTGTAACTCTAGACATGAGGGTATAAAATCCAGGTATTTTACATTGTGTGACATATGAGATGACGCACATGCTAGGT
Source organism: Nicotiana undulata (assembly GCA_005239495.1). Taxonomy (NCBI): domain Eukaryota; kingdom Viridiplantae; phylum Streptophyta; class Magnoliopsida; order Solanales; family Solanaceae; genus Nicotiana; species Nicotiana undulata. The sequence continues at coordinate 5,229 of ML285304.1, forward strand.
GACGAGCGTGTGGATGTGCACTGATAGGGAGTGTGGCTTGGTCCGTCCCGTGGTGACAATTAAGTTGCGTATTTGATTTGAAACCTTTTGATATCCTGTATTTTAGAGACTTATACTTATTTACGGGTTGTATGCCATGTTTGGGGCCTTGTGCCGACCTGTTTAGACATTCAGGGGTATTTTTACACTATTCTCCCACTATCCTGATAGAAATTTTTTGAACTCAGTCATGTTTACTACGTGTTGTTATTTTCACTGTTATCACACTGTTTTCAAACTCTAAGAGGTATTTTGGCATGAGTCTCGTAAGTTGAGATGAGTTGCCCGAGTGGCTTGTAAGGATGACTGAGTGAGGCCGAGAGCCAAGTATGTGAGGATAGTTATGGATCGGGCTGCACACCGAATCAATATATATTATATGGATCGGGTTGCACGCCGCAGCAATATATATTATATGGATCGGGTTGCAGGCTGCAGAAATATATATTATATGGATCGAGTTGCATGCCATATCAATATATATTATATGGATTGGGGTGCACGCCCAACAATATATATTATATGGATGGGGCTGCACGCCGTAGCAAGATATATATATATATAGATCGGGTTGCATGCCGCATCAATATAGCTCTTGGGTTGTCGGTGCCCCTTCGGAGTTTGTACACCCCTAGTGGGCGCAATCGACTATAATATGGATCGGGCTACACTTCACAACGTATGTTATATGAATCAGGTTGTACATCACAACAATATATATATATATATATATATATATATATGTATTGGATCGGGCTGCACGCCGCAACAATTATGTGTATTCATTGTACCTGTTGAGTGAGAGTGTTGAATGTAAGCTTTGACTGTGCTAGTGGAGTCACGAGTGATTGAGAGACCCTATTTATGAGTGATATTGTGCCCAAGAGGCTATAAATTGAGAGATTATTATTTTTCACACATTTTACACTAAGTCTCTTTGATAAACACTGAGTTAAGGTTTTATGCAAGTTTAAATGTCAACTAGAGTTTGCAAAGTATTTGGAAAAATGTAGACTTTTGATTTACTCTATTTGTTTTCACTGGCACATGTTTTTATGAAATTATCACTTGTAAATGCTCGTCACTGGACTCAAGTTTTTAGTTACTTTGGTTACTTACTGAGTTGGCGTACTCACGTTACTCTCTGCACCTCTGTGTGTAGTCCAGGATCGAGGTAGCTGCTCAGCGTCCACAACTTACCTTCTTTCCTTTCCCATTTCATAGACTTTTGATACTTTTGGACCTGTATTAGTAGCAAAGTCACATTTTGAGACCTTGTAATTATTGTATTACATGCTCATGACAGTTTACTCCAGAGGTCTTGGGTGGTGTTAGAATTGGATCGTTTTTGTTATATTTGCTGAACTTGTCTTAGAACTTAAATTTTATCAGAATATTAAGATGTGTATTTATATGAAACGGAAAATGTTGATTTCATTTTTCCAGAGGGCTAGCATAGTTACCCGATAGGCGCCATCACAGTCCTTACTGATTTGGGGTCGTGACAAAGACATTAGGCATAAACATTCGTTCTCAACACATTAGGTGGAAAACAAAATGGCAAACTAACGTTGGCCATTACTGTGAAGTTTTCAATTCTTTCATCTTCAAACACTTAAGTCAGATTCTAAATCCTTCATTAAGAAACGTGATTCCTACAAGTTTCAACAATTCCAGCTAGAATTATTTACACATTAGCAACGTAAAATTTTGCGGTTCTAAAGAAGTACGGTGCAATCCTTTCCAAGAATATTATATGGATTTTCCCTACTCCAGGTATGTTAAGTCTATCCCGTCTTTCTTTTTGGCATGATCCATACGATGCAAACGAAACGAGAAAATGTACAACTTCCATAAATAATTCTATTCGTAGAAATGCTAGAGATGCCTATGTTCTTGATTCTCCATGTGTCCTATTATTTTATTATCTGTTCATGGTCTCAGAAAATACGTAAGTTGATAAAGTCTATTTCATGATATTAATCAGAGCCATAATGGTTTTATGACGTACCGAGAGATTTTATTAACGTATTTCATATGCATTTTATGCATATATACATGCACATTGACCCATGACCAGATGGCGTTATATACGCGTATAAATAAATATATATATATATATATATATATATATATATGGGATATGGGAAAGGTTATGGCATTATATATGCACCAACATCTGATCAGCTGGTATACCTTGAGACTTGCCCACAGTGGCTGAGATGATATGATGGGATGCCCTCAGAGGCTCTATGATGTTATGAACACATGTACCTTTCACGACATGGAATTCATATGCATATGCATGACACTATAAGTATTTCATGATTTACAGAGTTATCCAGACTTACAGGTTGAATACTCTATATTTGTTCCATGTCTGTTATGTACTTATTTATGTGCCTTACATACTCGGTACATTATTCGTACTAATATCCCGTTTGCCTGGACGCTGCGTTTCATGCCCGCAGGTCCCGATAGACAGGTCTAAAGTCCTCCAAGTAGGCTATCAGCTCAACGGAAGATGTTGGTGCGCTCCAATTGCTTTGGAGTTGCTGGTTTTGTTCGTATGATTTAGACGTGTATTGTTTGCTATGGCGGGACTCGAGTTGATACACATGTGTTTGGTGAGTATGAGAATTGTGACCCAATGGGCATTCCCATGTGGATGTTATCTTGGATGGGATTGCACACCGCAACGGTATGATGTTGGATCGAGTTTCACGATGCAACAAGGCTAGTTTTGATATGATTCCTTGTGCTCATTTCGTTTGTTTTAATTTTCTTTTATGGGATGGGTTCATACAATTATTCTGTTGTTGTTATATATTCTAAACTTTTTGGATAGATCCCTACTTTAGTTCTTTTTCCATTATTGGTCATATTCGAGTTCTTGATCATTTGGCACACGGATCACGTCATATAAAGTTCTAGGTGGTATTTTGTGTGGCTTGTTATTGAGTAGCTTTTACTGGGTGAGACAAGGTTATTGAATCTTCAATTAATGCAATTAAATTTATTTAATGTATGTTTGGAGGAGAACACAATTAGTCGGCTCAGACTTTGGAAATGGTTCTTGTAGGGCAAGAGAACTCAATGACTTATTGATTTGACGGTGGTTATGAGTTTCTACATTTTTTTCATCACTATTAGTATTTTGAAGGTTTGAAACAAGGTTTTGGTAAGGACTCGCAAAAGTTCGTTGAGGATTTAAGGTTTTATAGTCTAATATGTACAAAAGGTTGCGGTACGGATTTGTGGACTGTGCAATACATCGTGAAGTAGGTAGAAAACTTTGCAGGAAAGGGCGATTATACGGTCGATTATGCAGACCACGAATCGGTTTTTCTTACTGTAGAATCATCATGGATTGAGGAAGGAGCAACTAATTATTGAGGGTTATTTTTCGATAGGTTATGCAGACCGCATAGCATTTTTGCGGACAACACATCCGTCGCGAAATCGGTAGGTAATTTTTGAACAAGAATTCGCGGTCTGATGTGCAGACCGTAGAAGCCCTTTGCTGACCGCAGATCCACCGCAGACCTGTCCAGATCCAACTCAAATTTGAAGAACCATTTCGCAGTACATTCCGCGATCGCAAATCTGCATTGGAAGGGTATTTTTGGGAAGTTCCTAACCCTATTTTATTTTAATAATAAGGCCTAAGAGGTTATTTTTGAGGATAAAGCAGATTATTTTAAAAGAGGCGATCGATTTAGAGAGAGAGAGGGATAAGCTCCAAGCTTGCTACAATACTAGTTCTTGCTCATTTCTTGGAGATTCAAGAGGGAAGTCACACAAGGTCTCCTACTAAGGAGGTAAGAATTCATCCCAAGCTCGCATGCAAATTTTATTAATAAGTTCTAAGCAAGATTTTGAATTTTGGGGCTTATGGGATGGTTCTTGGAAGACATAAGCCCTTAATCTCGAATTTGGGTGTTTGTGAAGAATATGGGATGTGGTTCTTGGGTTTGAAAATGAATAGTGGGGAATACATATGCCAATATGGGTGGTTGTTTTTCTTAGAACTATTGTGAGTGAATTGTTTACTTGAATATTTGTTGTGGGGTGCAGAAATTCCATTGTATGCAGTTGTAGACAAGTATGCATACTAAGTATTTCATGAAATTCCTATATGACCTAGACTATGAGAATCTTTCTAATAATGGTCCAATTGAAATATGTTAAATTAGATTGAAGTTTCTAAGAGTAGTGGAATGTCGTTCGTATTCTAAAGGAAGCTCGATTAATGTATGTTTGTCTAAAATCCGTCTGTAGAATTGGATTCCATGAAATCTTCATACATTCCAAACATGGTTTTCTCTAGATCCTACTCCTTTGCTTTGAATTGCCTAAAACGAGTGAATTATCTTCTGCCTATATACTCAAGTCAAGTCTCAATATCCACCTCTATACTCACCTTTGGAAACTATTTCAAGTATGATTGACTTATAAAATGCTTATGAGTTCAAATTCAAGATTTAATTACCAACATTATGCTCTCCTTTTTAGAAATATTTCAAGTGTCTTAAGTTCTTGTTAATCATGTGTTTGTAGCTATGATTCCCAATGTTGTAAATACCTTTAGGGTTTTACGATGACTCATGGTAGGTAAAGGAAGTGAAAGCATGAAGATAAAATTTGGGGATTTGGGGATTTTGACAAAATGAGAATGATGATGTATTGTATGTCCCAAGGGAAAATGAAAAGAAATGGTTTTCACGAAAGGCTTTATATGAAATATTTTTGGGAGTATTATTGTGTAACCGAGAAGGTGTAGGTTGAAAGGCCTATACCTGAAACTACACTTTTCCGTGTTGGACACGATTGGGACAAGACCCTTTCGCACCATTATGAGATTATGCCCCATTATTGGGATGATGTATTGTATTTTTATCATAGACACGTCGATCCACATGGCATTGTGGTGAGACGGATTAGTCGATCGGGCCGAGATCGTATGTCATGTCGCACACATGGTTGTTATGTAATTTAATATCTGTAACTAATGATCTGCCAACCCAAACATGTTAACGTTTATTTGATGATTTACTTGTGTTTTAAATTGACATTTTTAATATTGTTTATTTTTTCACTATCTCCTTGCTTTTCTCTCCTTATGTTGGCATTTCATTCCATGTGAGGGTACATAGCTACATACTAGTACTATTCCATATGTGTTAAGGTCCCTTTTGCTGGGGACGCTGCATCTTTAATTAATTGAAATGGTATCTCAGAAGGCGACATTGATCCTTGATAGAAGCGTACCCTCCATCCAGCGGATTTTGGTGAGCCTCACTCTATATCGGGGCCTTATGTTGTATTCATTGTACATTATATTTTAGGTATGGTTGTGACCTTTTCACCGGCACTTTCATACGTTTTTTATTTCTTTTTAGAGGCTCCGTACACATACTATGGCTCATGGGTTGAATGGGTAAACCGGTAAATGTTTCTCTTGTTAGTTTCTTCCACCCATTTGGACTTGTATTGCTTTCATCTATCAATCAAATTTCCTAATTAATTAAACTCCGTGTCGTGCATTTTTATCCTCTTGATTGTATATATCTTGTTATTTATTCTTGAATCATTCATGGTCAATGTTAGATAATAGGGACTAAGTAGACGTGCTATACTAGGATATCTCGATTGAGCACCGATCCCGCTCCCCTAGGAGGGTACATGTAAAGCTTTGTATGAGAGACTAAGATTTTAAAGTGTCCTAGAATGTCTCAGAGACGTGTCTAGTAGAGTCCTTCTTATCATTGTGAAGTCGGCCTCATCAGGCACACATCAATGTCTCACAAACTCTATGTGTATGCCACCAAGAGAGAAAAATAGGAGGGCAACCCTAGGGTATGGATTTTTTTCCACACGTTGCATGGTAAAGACCTCGTGACGTAACAATATTAACATCACCAAAACCACACGGAACAAATCTCGCTCCACATCAACATCAATTCGCTCAAAGATGTCCAAATGTGCAATCACTATATCAATCCGAAACAAGTTCTTTACAACCAAGGGTGAATGCATGTGTTGATAAAACAAACCAATAAGGTGCACGAGGACATAATAAATAAGATGAGAATGTGTGCTCATGATATGACGTTTAACTACGGCAAAATAAAGTATATCAGTATCTCAAAAATAGGCAATCATGCCAAACAAGGATAACATTAGCCTAATTGATCTATAGCATGAACAAATAGGCTCACGTATTCATACAAAAAAATAAGGCGTAAGTTATAAAGAACACACAACCAAACCAGGCATAAATAAGCCTAAAATTTATCCCAAACATGAGTTTACCATACACCCGTATATACGCTCATCGCCGCGCATATACGTTGGCCCCAACACCTTCACAAGTAGCACGAGAAGTCATACCTATGATTTTCCTCAAACCAAGATTCCACATGTTACATACCTCTTCTGGCATAGCTTTAGCCTCTAATCATGCCTTTCCCGCTATCTATATCCCTCAAATGCTCCTACTTTAGCCAAACAATACTTAACAAGGCCAAATAAACTCATAGAAACCAAATCCAAGTAATAAAGCTTCAATCTTCAATTATTTCTCAAAAAGTCAATAAAAGTAAATGTGGACCGCATGGTCAAAACCAAGTTTAGGACTAGATCCCATTGACCCATAACCCAAGAGTCCAAATATGTGATTATATTTTAAATTCAGATTCAAATCAGTGTTCAAATATCCTAAATTACACTCTCTTGAGTTGTAGACACAAATCCCAAATTTTACTCTTAAATTTATATTTTAGGTATAAAAGTCTATGAGGAATAAAGATATAGGATCAAACTCAAGTATAAATTTCTTATCCTAAAGATTGTAGTGAAAATCCCTCTTCAAAATCTCCTCCTCACGTTCTTCAAAATTCAAAAATGGTAAAAATAAGCTAAATCCCGATCAACTATACTCTACATGATTGCGACGCTACCCCTGCGATCGTGAAGCCTGCCCAGAGTTCCCTTACACGATCGCGACTATGCCCACACAAACACGAAGAACAATCACCTCCCCTGTGAAATCTTCAATGCTATCGCAATCTCTCTCAAGCAATCGCAATTAAAACAGCTCCCAATGCTAATCGATTGCAGTCCTATCCATTCGATCGAGAAGAACAAAGTCCCCCTTCCCAAGCTTCCTTCTACGCGGTCGGGAGACTAAGCTCAGCAATCGTGGTTCAATGCTTGCTACTAGAAAACCAGCAAACTCAACTTAGTTCAAAATGGTCTGAAACCATCCTTAAATGCATCTGAGCCACTCGGGACCCCTTCCAATCATCCTAACAAGCTCAAATACCTAATCCAAACTTATCCAAAGTCTAAAAACACCACAAACAACATCAAAACCAAGAATCGCGTATTAAAATCTTCAAACTTTGTTAAGTTCAAAACTTCAACTTTCAAATAGAAGCGTTGAATCAATGCCGATCACCTGAGGCCCGAAAAAACACATGTACAAGTCTAATTAGTATACGAACCTATTGGACCCTCATACCAATCTGAGGTCGTATACCCAAAAGTAAAACCTTGGTCAAGTCTTCCCAGATCAAACCTCAAATTAGGAACTAATTGTTCTAAAATTGTCCCGGATCTCTTGGAAACCAAACCACTCATCCTCCCAAGTCATAAATATCATTCGTCGACCTTGGAGAGAGGGACCGGTGCTCAATCATGAAAAACCAATCAAGCCAGCATACTCGGTGTCTACTCCCTACCCTTAACCTTGAATAATTTAGGATGAAATAACATGAGATAGTCGATTGAGAAGATAGGATAAAATAATAGTAATTCACATTAATTCGAGAGTTTCGTATGTAGATAATGGAATGATAAAACTTCTTAGTTTACAAGTGGAAGTAAATGACAAAAACAATATTTAAAATTCTTCCCCATATATATGTGACCCACATTGTGTGAATGGAGCCTCTAAATAGACATGAAAAAAGTATGAAAGTGTCTATGCCAAGGCCTCGTTTATACCTCAAAATAATGTAGAAGGAATCAATACAACATCTGGGCACCGATGTAGAGTAGTGCTCACCCAAATCTATTGAAGAGAGGGTAGGCTCCTATCAAGAGATTGTGTCACCTACTGAGTACCACCTGCATCCATTAAAGATGCAGTGCCTCAGGAAAAAGGGAACGTTAGCTCATATGGGATAGTACTAGTATGTAGAGCTAAATACCCTCACATGGAATGGAATGCCAACATAAGGAGAGAGAATAAGTGGAGGCTCGCTTCCGGTGTTTTATGTGATAAGAATGTGCCGCCAAGACTTAAGGGAAAGTTTTATCGAGTGGTGGTTCGACCGGCTATGCTGTATGGGGATGAGTGTTGGCCAGTCAAGAACTCCCACGTGCAGAAGATGAAAGTAGCATATATGAGGATGTTGAGATGGATATGTGGGTGTACAATGAGAGATAGGATTAAGAATGAAGCTATCCGGGATAGAGTGGGAGTAGCCTCCGTGGAGGACAAGATGCAGGAGTGAATGCTGAGATGGTTTGGGCATCTTAAGAGAAGAGGGATTGATGCTACTGTCATAAAGTGTGAGAGGTTGAGCATGGAGAGTTAGATAAGAGGTCGATGTAGGCCTAAGAAGTACTAGAGAGAGGTGATTAGACAGGACATGGCGCTGCTTCAGCTTACTGAGGACATGACGCTTGATAGGAGGGTGTGGAGGTCGAGGATTAAGGTAGAAGGTTAGTGGGTAGTTTTTTAGTTGTTCAGCGGTAATCTTAGTAGCATGTATTTCCCTTCATATTCTTAAATTTTTATTACATTATGTGGTTTTTTTCGCCTCAAGTATTGTATTAACCGTTGCTATTATTTGGTACTACTTATCCTTTATATCTCCTTTTTTTCTTTTATCTTCCTTATTTCTTCCTTCCTTGCTTTCCTCTTCTTCTTATTACCCTTCCTGAGCTGAGGGTCTATTGGAAAAAGCCTTTCTACCTGCATTAGGTAGGGGTACGGTCTGCGTACAGACTACCCTCCTCAGACCCCACCTATTGGAATCATACTGCTTTTGTTGTTCTTTTTGTTGTATCATGTGCGTGGCATGACATCCTATCTTGGCCCCATCGTCTAAGCCTTCTTACTATAATGTCGTGTGTATTGATAAGTTGGTAATTTACCAACTTATCTCCTCTTAATACTTAAGCTTTTGCATAATTTTGTTGAAAAACTAAAGCTTTTTCAGAGGTTTATTGGCATATTTCACGTATAATATTATTTGGAGAAGAAACAGAAGAAATCAAGTCAAAATGTGCAAAAATGGTGAAAAATAACTGCTTCCAGATACTCTTCGCAATCGCAAACATAGGACCGCGATCGCGTAAGTCTACGAAAATGAGTATCGCGATCACAGTGCTATTTATGCGAACGCGATGAAGAACTCTGTCACCGCCCTTGTGATGCTCTACATGAACAGAAACTTCTGTCTGCGATCGTAGTAATCTTCAGCCTTACTCTACATGATCGCAATCATAATCACGCGATCGCGATTCATTAAAACTGGGGCGAAATCTGGGCAGTTTTGGCATTTCAAGATTTTGACACCAAAGCCATTTAATACACGACCTAGCCTATTGGAAAAGGATCTTTTGAATTATTTTCAGTCTTCAACACTAGAGAAGAACAAGTTTTGAAGCTAGGGTTTGCACACACACTTTGGATTTGATGATTTGAAGCTTGTGGTTAAGGATTTCTTACCCAATTATGTTTATTTCTTCATTTCCTTGCTTTGTATTGAATATTTAAGTATGTAGTATTTATTTCCAACATTAAATCTTTTTTATGGAAATATTCTTGATTAAAGTGTGATTTAAATACCTTGTGCTTATGTATCGAATGAATTTTATTTATTTATAAAGTTAGTTATTATTTCTTTAATTATTCTTGTTCTTTAATGTTTTCAAAGGGATTATCTAACCCTAGGACTCACCCATTAACCCCGAATTAATTTTGGGAAAGATAAATTTGGGTTGGGAAAGATTAATTAACAAGAACTTGAGGCTTTAACTCTTATTTTATAGATTCTACCTAGGAATAGGATTGAACTACTTGTAGCCATATCCGGGTGTGCTTAATATCTTAATTGGGTTAGGAATAATTAAATTAAGTCTTGTTAGTCTTCGGAATAAGGTAATTAAGAATTATTATCCGTGGCGAATTAACATAAACTCGCTCATATTTGTAAAATCGTGAAATACATTGGATCGTTAATTGAGTGTAATTCTCGATGAATCCATACTTGTAGCCATTGATAATTTTACTTGCTTTCTAGGTTAGTTTACATTTTTGCATTTAGATATAATTATTTTCTAAACCAAATTCTAAGTGTTTGGCATTGCATGATAAGTGATAATTCTCTTACGTTCCTAATCACCTACATATTATTCTATGTGGGATTCTACCCCAACCTAGCTAAGTTATTATATTTCACATCGACCGCTTACACTATTTTAAGGTGTAATTTGAGGATATCAAATTTTGGCGACGTTATCGGGGAATAATTTGGCATAATTTTGGTTGTTTGAGAAATAAGTGTAAGTGCTTTGGTCAAAACTTATGAATATTTGTGTTGTTATTTTTATTGTCTTTATCTTCTTATTTGTTTCTTGATTATTTTCTTAAGTTTGAAAAATAGCATCGCATAATGAAAATTGGTCGGATGGTAGTTGTTCATACTTTGATGACCCTTGTCCTTATTGTGGAGGACCACACTCGTGGAAAAATTGTTTAAATTACCCCGGGGGTGGATTGGGCGCACAATCTCAAACCCATGAGTGGAGTATTTGTGATAAGTGTGGTTGCCAAAATGGTCATTGGTATGATTGTGTTTATTTGACCGTCCCTTCCCCAAGCCCCCGCTATGATGATTTTACTTTTTCTTATGAGAATTTTAGGGATGAGGAAGTGGAAGAAATTGAGCATGGCCGAAGTAGAGAGTTAAAGCTCATGTTGGAATGCCTACTTGAAGGAGGAAACAAAGAGCAAAATGCCTTGGAGGAGCTTTAGGAGAATAGTCACCAAAATGACTTGGCACTTGAAAGGTTGCACTCACAAATGGATGAAATGATTGAAGCCTTAAGGGGTCAAAAAGCCTCAGAAGTGAGTGATAGCCAAGAACCTTCCTTGGAGGTTGAAATTGAAAATTCTTCTTTTGCACTTGAAAAAAACAAGGAAGAACTATCAAATGCTCAAAATGAGAAGATGATGCTCATCTTGGAGGCCATTCTTGAAAATGAGGAGAAGCACAAATTTGCACTCGAGGACTTGAAACATGATGTGACTCAAAATGAGGAGCATATCCGCACTTTGGAGGATCAAATGAAATAATTAATGAAGGCTCATTATGCCTCCCAATTTGAAAGTGTTGAAGGAAGCCAAGAAGAGTCCAATAACGAGGAAGAAAGTGAGCTTTACTTTGAGGAATCAAGACTTGATCATCCGCCAACCAACTCCATGAGTATTAGTGATGCCAAGAAAAATGTGGAATTAGAGTCAACGGTGTAAAGGAAAATTTGGTTGAACTTGACTCTATTCCGGGGGAAAAAGAGGATGTCAAAATACGGGAAAAATTGCAAGTTTATGGCTTGAAATCACATTCCAAGCATTTCTCAACATTGGAATTGTGTGTGAGATGGGAGTTGAACTACACGAGTCAATGAAGGATTGCGAGGAGGAAAGACTAAGGCCCTACATTTTACAATTTTAAAGAAAAAAAAGGCAACACGATATTACTCACATGAAAGCCAAGAAGTGAAAAATGAAGAATTTAATGCTTGGCTTGGTCATCTACTTACCAACCCCTACCACTCGTGGTCATAAGCTTGACTCCAAGCTAGGTGCCCAGTTCATATCGTCTAAGTGGCGATATAAGTGGTAAAGTTGACTTGAGTCGTGCCACGACGTTAAATGCGGCGCTTGGTGGGAGGCAACCCATCATTTTCAAAAAATTTGGCCGTTTTTCAAAATTTTCTTTTTTCGAATAGCTTATTATATTATTTTGAACGAATCTGCCAAGTTTCACATTTTTTGGAATTGATTTGAGCAGGTTGCATGGTTCGGGCAGTCCAAACCAGTAGCTGCAGAAAATTGCAGAAGGATACAAGGCATCGCGATCGTAGTAAACGGTTCGCGTTCGCGGAGAATAAAGATTTTTCTTACTCTACGCGATCGCGTCTATTTGGCATATTTGTGCTACGTGAACGCGTTGAAGTCCACGCGATCGCAGTTGACTGGTAAGTGTTAATTCAAAAGCACTGGAAGGTATTACCCACACTCATTTTCACCCAAACAAAAAACAAGTACTCTCTTGCTTCCCTAACCCCTGAAACAGTCCCAAATCATCTTTGCTTCAAATTCCATTGCATCACTCCTTCATTATCGTCAAGGTATGTAAATTTCTCACTTAATGCTTAATTTTGTTTCCAATTATTATGGTGAATTAGTGGATGGGCAGCCCTATTTTCAAATTTTAGGGCTTGAAATTATGTTTACTTTGTCAAAGGATATTGTGGGTTTCTTTGTGTGCTTTCTTGCTATGAGAGTTTTGTTGAGAGTAAGAGTGAAAATCTGTGTAGGTTAGGGGTAAATGCTCATGATATGGTGGTCTGAATTTGCTGATTAAAATGAAACACACCATCTGTTTGATGAAATGCCCAAGAAAACTGGCACTCGACGAGGAAGACGACCCTCGCGATCGCAATGCCCAATTTCGCGATCGCGTAGATCTAATTTTGCTGAGAGTCCTTATTACACACCGCGATCGCGTAGAACCTTCTTCAATCTCGTAGCATTATCAGTTGTGAAAAGTTTTTTGTTCTTCACAATCGCGTGAACTGATCCGCTATCGCGTGGATTTACTGCCTCTTTCTCTTCGCAATCGCGTGACATTCTCTGCGATCCCGATTCACTGAGTGCCCAGGCAGCAAAACAACGTCTTCACCATTTTTGATCCAATGTTTCTTTGGCCTAAATACCTCTAAATGCAATGCTTTAAGTTACCATATGGTTGTTTCACATATATACTCTTTTCGTAGGCACTTTGAGCTCTTAAATGGATTCGCCACCAAGTGAAAATGTTCAAGTACCCGTCGAACAAGCTTCCGCAGAGGAGTAGTTTGATGCTGACACATTCTCATCCTTAAGATGTTCTCAACACTACGAAAAGCAACTGTCCAAAAGCATGATTAGGGAAAGAGGCATCCTCTTTACCGACCTTGAAAGTCGATGGCCCGTTTACATGGGAGATTAATATCGAGTGGATGGATTTGCTTTGCGGAAGAGCCGAAGCCAGCCAATCATGAAGTAATCAGAGATTTAATGCAAATGTTGTGGAGACATACTTCAATAATGAGTTGGTGTCTACTGTCAGAGGAAAACAAGTTTGTTTTATTCCAGAGCTAATCAATGCGCATTACAATCTCCCCAATGCTAACAATCAAGTGTACAGGGATCGAGCTCAAGAGTTGGGTACCCAGTGGTTTGTATGTCATTTGCAGGGTGGACAGGTGCCAAACTAGATAAGACATCACTCCAGGATCGAGTCTTCAGAATTCACTGCGGAGGCCAAGACTTGGCTCTCCATTATCTGTGCTCAAGTCATTCCTTCACCAAATAAGACAGAGGTGACACTTGAGAAGGCAAGGGTGATCTATGTTATCATGGAGAGCATACCGGTGAACAGAGGATAGCTTATTACCGATGAGATAGCAGAGGTTGTTGCAGAAAGGACCAAGAGCTTTTTCTTACCATCCCTAATCACCCAATTATGCTATGATGCAGGGGTGGTGAAAAGGACTACAGAAAAGGAAAAGAACCCAGAGAAGCTCACCCACCCATTGCTGAGAAAGGGAACAAGGAATGCACAAAAGAAAAGGAAGATTGATGTAGCATATCCTTCCTATGGCAAGTTCACTGATACCATCACTGAGACACCCGATGCCCCTGCAGATACCACTGGGTCTTGCACATCTATCACACCACTTGGGCAGGGATGTAAAGACCTGTAAAAATTTTATGTCCGTTCGAGGACGAACGTTTGTTTTAGAGGTGGAGATTATGATGACCCAAAAGGTCATCCTAAGTAATTCTAGCTAAATCTGTGTTCTGAGCCCTCGAAAGCCTCCGTTAATCTCACCTCGATATGCGTGCGCAGCCCGGGCGTGTAGCCGGGAAGTCCTTATGTTGGAATTTAATGAAAATGGAATTTGTTCTGATAATTAAATGAATACAGTTGACTTTGGTCAACATTTTTTGTAAACTAAATCGGACCCGTGATTTGACGGTCCCGGAGGGTCCGTAGGAAAATATGGAACTTGGGCGTGTTCCCGAAATCGAATTCCGAGGTCCCAAGCCCGAGAAATAAATTTTTAAAAGAAATTATTTTCTGGAAATAATAAAGGATTTTGAAAATGAATAATTATGTGAAAGCCGTGTTACCGGTCCCGTATTATGGTTCCGGAGCCCGGAACAGGTTTATTATATGTTAGGTGAGTTATCTTTGAAATTTGGTGTAAAACGGACTTGAAATGACGTGTTTCGGATCAAAATTGGTAAAATTAAGCTTTATGAAGTTTTAATAAATTTCTATGAGTTTTGAGGTTTAAATCGTTGAGTTTGATGATATTTTGGTGATTTAAAAGCTTGAATAAGTCCGTAGGATGTTTTGGGAGTTGTGTGTGTTGTTGGTTTTGAGACCCGAGGGCTCGGGTGAGTTTCGGGTAGCTAACGGGGTGAGAAAACTTAGGAAATCACTGCTGATTCACCATATTCTAGTGTGTCCGCACCTGCGAGCCTAGAGCCGCAGGTGCGAGACCGCAGGCGCGACACCAAGCACGCAGGTGTTGTCCCCCTTGCAGGCGCGACCCAGGCGCCGCAGGTGCGGCCCCTTCTGGGCCTGACCCATTCCCGCAGGTACGACCATTTTTCTGCACCTGGGATACCGCAGGTGCGAGCCCCCCTTCGGTAGGTGCGAGATCCGCCCAGTGAATTTTTCTCTTAAGTCCAAAACAGTAGACATTACGGGATTTTCCCAACTTTTCACTCCTTCCTTCTTCTCCACAGCCCCTTAGCCATTTTTGACGAGCTTCATCACCACACCCTCCTAGGTAATCAATTCTAATTCCATTTTTCTTCCATTTAACATCATCTATCACTAGAATCTAGGCCTAAATTCCTAAAATCAAAGTAGAAATTAGGGGTTTTGGGTAGAGTTANCGAGCTTCATCACCACTCCTTCCTTCATCGCCATTTTTGACGAGCTTCATCACCCACATTAGGTAATCAATTCTTATTCCATTTTTCTTACATTTAGAATCTAGGCCTAAATTCCTAAAATCAAAGTAGAAATTAGGGGTTTTGGGTAAAGTTAAGGCTTATGGGATTTTGGGTGATTAAACCTCAATTTGGGGTCGGATCTTAAAACAAATTATATATTCTAACTCGTGGGTTATGGGTGATCGGGTTTTGGTCCGAGCCTCGCGTTTGGACCAAGCGGGCCCGGGGTCGAATTTCGGTATTTTTGGAAGAATGCTAGAAATTGAATATCTAGGCTATGGGATTGTGTTATTGAGTCTTTATTGATATTATTGAATTAATTATGCCTAGATATCGTTGTTTCGGAGTCGGATTATAAAGGAAAGACGGTCTTAGAGGGTTGATTGCTATACTTTGGACCGAGGTAAGTGTCTTGCCTAACTTTGGTGAGGGAATAGGTATTATTTGCTATGTGCTAAGTGATTATCATGTTCATTGCATAGGTGAGGTGACGAGTACCTATGCAATGTGTGTCAAGCATGCCCGTGAGTCTATTTTGATAGAAATTGCAGTATTTCTTCCATGTTTAGCATATTATGAGATTGTCTTTACTTGGTAATTTATTCTGGATTGAAAGTACTGGCTGTTGAGTTTGAGAAGTGTTGATACGAATGATAATCCAAGTGTAGAGTATGTGATTGAGGCGATTGGTTATAGCTGAGACCCTTGCCGGGCATTTGTTGAGTTATTAAATTGATGTTTTCCCCTCTGCCGGGTGTTTTGAACTGCTAATTTCCACTATGATGTACTCCTTGCCATTTTATCTGTTATTGTTTGGTGAGGAAGAATGTAAAATCACGAAGGGTGATGTCGTGCCATGATATTTGATTACATTGCATAGTGAGAAAGAGTGTAAAGCACGAAGGGTGATGCCGTGCCATGATTCATATTGATTATAAGCACGAAGGTAAATGTCGTGCCATGACTTTATTGATTATAAGCACGAAGGTTAATGTCGTGCCATGATACCTTGTACATTGCATTGTGAAGAAGAGTGTAAAGCACGAAGGGTGATGTCGTGCCATGATATTTGATTACATTGCATTGTGAGGAAGAGAGTAAAAGCACGAAGGGTGATGCCGTGCCATTGGTTACATTTCTGGTACTTGTACTTGTTTCGTTGTCTATTGCGTTAGATTGCCTCCCTTGTTTACTTCTATCTGTCAATTTGACTGCCTCATTTCACTTTTTTGCCTTTACTGCTCCCGTTATCCCTTACTTGTCTGCTTATCTCCTTCCTTGTATTATCCTTGTTACCTGCTGCAGAATAGGACAGGTTATCGTTATTGTAAAGTCTAGCCTCGTCACTACTTCAGCCGAGGTTAGGCTCGGCACTTACTCAGTACATGGGGTCGGTTGTACTGATGCTACACTGCACTTCTTAATGTTGTGCAGATCCCGCATCCGGACCCAGTGGACCGCATTGAGGGAGTCACCTTCAGTCCACCCAGAGCTTCAAGGTATACCCGCTGGCGTTCGTGGGCCTTGGTGTCTCTCCTGCATTTGGATTCCTCATTGTCTTACTTTTTCTCCTAGTTCCAAGACAATTATATATTTCCTTTCAGACTCTGTATTTAGCACTCAGTTTAGATAGTTCGTGAGGTTGTGACACCCCGGTTTTGGGATTTTTGCGATGTTATTGTCTTTATCCTTTCATTATGCGTTTTTGAAGTATTATTATTTTTCTGCTGTAAAACTTTTGAGGTAATTTGGGATGTTTCAGTAAAGGTTGAAAGTAAATGAATTCGAGATATTCCAGTAAAGGTTTGAAGGTTAATAGCTTTAATACCGTTACGTTTTTTTATCGAGGTCAAAATATTGTGTACGTTGGCTTGTCTAGCGGGTTCATCGTTAGACGCAGTCACGGTCTGAAAGGTGGGATTTCGGGTTGTGACAAGTTGGTATCAAAGCCCTAGGTTGCTTAGGTCTCACAACTCACGGACAACCTTGGTAGAGTCTGAGGGATCGGTACGGAGACGTCTGTATTTATCACCCAGAGGCTGCTAAGTTAGGATACTCCTCTTCTCTTCATATTCTGTCGTGCGTAGTATATTCTGTATACTGATCGAGTTTCTATCCTATGCTCTCGTAGATGGCGAGGACGCGTGCTTCCCTTGGTTCCGCTCAGCAGCCCGACACTCCAGCTACAGCTAATACGAGGGGTCGAGGTCGAGGACGAGGCCGTGGGAGAGGCCGAGGCCGGGGCAGGGCTCAGCATAGAGCAGCATCCCCAGTGGAGGACCCTCATGTCGAGTCTGACGAGGAGGTCCCAGTTCCGGCAGTCCCAGTTGGACCAGCGCAGGTCCCAGAGGGGTTCATAGCTACCCTAGTGCTTCAGGATGCTCTAGTCCGCTTGGTGGGACTTATGGAAAGTGTGGCTATGGCCGGACTTCTTCCTACAACTCCAGCCGGATTTAGGCTGGGGGAGGTACCTAGACTCCTGTTATTCATACACCAGAGCAGGTTGCCACTCAGTTTCAGACTCCGGCACCTCAGCCAGCCGGAGTAGCACAACCAGGTATTGCAGCACCTGTAGCTGAGGGAGCAGCTATGTCAGCAGATGCATTGTGGAGATTGGACAGATTCACTAAGTTATTCACTGCTACTTTTACTGGTGCGCCATCAGAGGACCCACAGGATTACTTGGACAGCTGTCATGAGGTTCTTCGGAACATGGGCATAATGGAGTCCAATGGAGTTGACTTCGCCACTTTTCGACTATCTGGCGCAGCCAAGACTTGGTGGAGGGACTACTGTTTAGCCAGACTAGCTGGGTCTGCATCTTTGACTTGGGCTCAGTTCACAAAGGTATTTTTGGGGAAGTTCCTTCCCATTACTCAGTGAGAGGATCTTAGGAGGCAGTTTGAGCGCCTTCAGCAGGGATCTATGTATGTTACTCAGTATGAGACCAGGTTCATCGCTCTAGACAAGCATGCATTGAAGATACTCCCCACTGATCGGGAGAGAGTTCGGAGGTTCATTGAGGTATTGTCCCAGCCTATACGACTCCAGATTGCCAGGGAGTCGAGTACTGATATTTCATTCCAGGATGCGGCCGATGTAGCCAGGAGGATTGAGATGATTTTGTCACAGGGAGGTGGTCAGGGGGCTGACAAGAGGCCCCGTCATTTTGGTAGATTCAGTGGAGCCTCATCTGGAGGCAGGGATTCTTTCAGCAGGGGTCATCCACCCCGACCATTTCAGTCAGCACTTCAGGTATCTCCTCGTGCACCGCCAGTTCATGTTAGNACGACTCCAGATGGCCAGGGAGTCGAGTACTGATATTTCATTCCAGGATGCGGCCGATGTAGCCAGGAGGATTGAGATGATTTTGTCACAGGGAGGTGGTCAGGGGGCTGACAAGAGGCCCCGTCATTTTGGTAGATTCAGTGGAGCCTCATCTGGAGGCAGGGATTCTTTCAGCAGGGGTCATCCACCCCGACCATTTCAGTCAGCACTACAGGTATCTCCTCGTGCACCGCAAGTTCATGTTAGTACACCACCAGCACCTATCAGTGCACAGCCGCTTCAGAGTTACCAGAGTAGTTATCAGGGTCGTCAGGGCCAGTTCCCGAGTCATCAGCCACAGCAGCAGAGATCTTATTATAGTTGTGGTAGCCCAAGGCACATTGCCAAATATTGCCCCCGAGCTTCGAGTGGACCCCAGTATCAGGGTTCCCGTTCCTTGGTTCCCGCAGCAGGTGC